>JADRCD010238857.1:44270-59538 GCA_019843815.1 Montemys delectorum
TTAATGTGAACATGCTTTTAATTAAATCAATAGGATTAATTACTCAAAGTTTCATGACTGTAAAACAAAACTAAAAATAAAAACCAAAAATGTCTTCCCATTAATCTATCATTAATCTATAGACTTGCTTTAACATCAATAATACAATGGCAAATATAGTCATTATGAAATAGAGTTCATAAACCCATGTTTTTTATCACACATATATATGTGATATATATATATATATATATATATATATATATATATATATATCCCTTCAATAATTAGTGTTGAATTTCAGAGACGTGTAGGAAGAAGACAGAGGTTATGAAAGCAATCTTAAAAGGCTAGTGGAGTAGTGAAGCTTTACAGGGAGCCTAAGGCTAGATCCAGTGATTTATATAATGGATGTATTTTTAAAACATAATTACCAGTAGAGGAATTTTAATACAACAAAATAGCAACTCTGGCAAGAGACCATGTCAAAAACACTTGTAAAATCAAAGTTACCTTTACAATTACCACTCATGGCAACCATTTAAATAAAGAAGAAAGATGGAATCATATATAACATATTACAGAGTTGTTTCATTTCAGTTCCCAATACACCAGGTAAATGTTAGCTAACATTCCAACCTCTAAAATACCAAAAAATATATAGACATTCCCTTATTGGATTAGTACCTACAAATCTGCAATCAAAGATTTAAAGAGGTTTCATGAGAGTTAAGAGACATCTTTAGATTCTAACCTCCAACCCTACACATAGCCTGTCTCTTGGGATCTGAACTTAGAAGATTGAGACAATAACAACAACAACAACAACAACAACAACAACAACAACACATTACTGTCAGGAGTACTTGGGTGGAAAAGTTGCAATTTGGCCAATTTGTGACCAAAAAACTGGCAACCTGAGGAGGGAGATTCTCACAAATAGCAACATCTCTTAAATCATATTAGTTAGGTTAAATAATAGAGCAGAAACAGGAAACTTGATATACTATGTGATGACAGAAGCCATGGATAGATAGATGATTTAGGATCAAGATATGCATCAGGAAGTGCAAATAATAAGAGATGAGTCAAATGTGTCTCCTCCTACAAATTGTTATCTGCAACAACTAAAGTAAGAGACAGCTTTAATTTTTTCTTTGAACCAAAGTCAAATATGACTCATAGCCACAACCAAATGAAAAAGGAAAGAGTCAAGTCACCAGTGTTTGGTTGGAAAGATAATTCAGTAGTTACGAGTACTTACTGATCTTGCTGAGTATATTATTTTAATCCCTGGTGTCAATATCAAGTGTTTCACATCTGCCCATAACTCCAGTTCCATGCGATGTGATACAATCTTCAGCTTCCACTACCACCTCTGTAAATGTGATGTGTGCAAATTTATACAGATACACATACATGAAACAGAAAAATACATCTGTGATAAGAGTTACTACTGCCAATAGAGTAGAAAAATTTAAATGATCATTTAGAAACAAAAAAATGTAAAGAAATATCCACTGGACCAGAACACATTTCATAATGTAATACTTACAATAAGAGTATAGAACAAAAATGGGTCCCTTGATAGCCATACCATAAAGTGTCCTCATTTATCTTAGTTTGGAAAAATTCTACATATTTGACCTCTAGTCATTGAGGCAAGGATACTCAAATGTGTTTGAAACAAAGACAGAAAAGAGGACCTGTCTATACTGGACTGAGACACAGCTAAGATGCCAAATTGAAACACTTGCAGGAACTAAGAAAAAGTCAGATTGTACCTTCAACTGCTCACGTTCATGGTAGGCTAAGAGCTTTTACTATCAGTGTAATGTATCAGACAATTCAATTAAGTTTCTTGATATTTACACAGAAAACACTACTATATTCTGATTCCAATATGATTCTATTTTACTTTTGAATTTTCATAGGAAGCACCTTTAAAATTCCAACAATATTCTTCTCATAACAATATATTAATTTGCTAATAAAAGTATTTACCAATATCTGTCTTTCACAAAGGAGCAATAAGTGACAACAGGACAATAATGATATTACAATTTCTATTTACCTATTTTTCAGATGGTCCATAATCAATGTTGAGTGCATCAAAGTATGTCCAACATCAGTCTTTTATGAATATTTTCTAAAAGTCTTTCTCCACCTTTAAAATATGGAGACACTTCAATACAGTTCTCCATATTGGGATGATTACAACAATAAAATTGTTTTTGATACTACTTCCTAACTGTAATTTGTGTACAGTTATTAATCATGATGTAAACATCTGATATCTACATGTCTGCTATGTGACCAGTGGTTCAGCACTCAAAGTTTTTTTTCTAAAATAGCACCCAATTTTTAAGACAATTTATGTAGTAATATTCTACTGTCACTATCAAATTTAGACAGTGGAAAACAAAAGTTCTGAAAAATGTAGTTCTTCCATGAAAGTATTTTTAGTGATGTGTTTGCTATCAAATCTAGAGAATGGTTAGTGTTCCAAGTTGACTCTTTGGCTCTTGCTAACATAACTGCAACCTCTGTTTACCTATAAGAGTAGAACTTCAATTTATGTATTTCTGTTTATATATGCTTTATTATGATGGTAAGTCACTATTTTCTGATCAAATTCAAGTGTAATTTCATGTTGTTTACTTCCAAATAATGTTAACTTTAGAGGTTGTATGCAGGAGTAACTCTTTCAGTGAACCTTCAACAATCTAGAAAGATATATAAAATATTTAGACTCCACAGTTTATGAGAGAACTGATTAAAGCTATACTTTTTATTTTATTATTTAACATTTTAGTTGATTCTTTGTGAGTTTCGCATCATGTACCCCAATCATAATTCCACTCATCTCCTCCAGCTTTTGTACCTACTCTCTAACTTTGCAATGTCCCCAGAAAAGTAAAACAAATAAAACCTCATTGTGGAAGCTGTACTGTGTCATAGTGTGTCCCATCTCATATTCCCTATTTTCCACAAATCTTTGCTTCGAGATTTTCATTGTAATGGTTCATCTGTTTGGATAGAATCCTCTGATCTTTTCAACTATTTTTAGAAGTTTACTATCTCATTTATTATGTTTTTATTTGTGGTTCCTTAAAACTTGGAAATTTATTTATATAGTTAATTTCACACTATTTCTTCTTTCTTTTATTCTCTTTTAGGATGTCATTTTCTTTTATCTTTTGTTTTTAAGCGTGGGATCTAATTTAATCTTTTATTCCCTTGCTAGTTTATTCTTTGAGTCTATGTTGCCTTCTTCATCATACCCAATAAAAAAATAAAGCTATTTGAGGCCATTTTCCTATCTTGAAACTGTCACTTTCTTTGGACCCAATTACATGTGAATGGCCAAGAATAAGTCCATTTGAATTTATATCAAAATATTTTTTCATTGGTAGATTACAGGGCAATTCTGGTATCACACAATTCGACAGTAGTAAGCTGCCTTGGTTACTTCTTTATCCCTTTCAATCACAATGATTCTTGAAACTCTCCACACTTGGATACATTCCACTAGATTTCACAGTATCAAGTCAGGTGTCTTGATCTTATGTTTCTCTTCATAATTTTGTTCTTTTATAACATGTATTTTTATTTTGTTTCTTTCATGTAGCACCCTTGAACATGAATTTGCATATCAGTATTAGACCAGAGCTTGGCACTAAGAGGTAGCAGCCTTCATCAGAATTCCTGTGGATATGGTGGATATAGAAAAGGATAGCATACAACTCAAATGCTAGGGTATTAGGTAGCCTCTCAAAAAGACTTTTGAAAATAAGATTTGTTTATTTTTATGTGAATATATATTTTGTTTTCATATATGTCATATAGTTCCATATCCTCTGAAACTGGAGCTACAGACAGTTGGAGTTTACATGTGGATGCTGTCAAATGAACACAAGTCCTTTGCTCCCAACCATTGATCCATCATCACTGCATCTCCTCAAGAAGATTCTATAAGTGTTCCTAGAAACCATGTATTTTGTATCATGCTGAAGATGAAGTTATGACTGTCATCAAGTCATTTATCTTAGTTGCACTGTATAATCTATATAAGATATTATCATGCTACTGAGCAACAGCCAACCAAAGTATTTTTTTTTCTTGTTGATAGAAAAATTGTCTGTCAATTGTCAGTCTTTCTATGCAGGGAAAAGGAGAGATAGAGAGATCAGAAAAAAAGTCAGACACATACTCAGGAAGATGCAGGGTCATATAGTTACAAAGAGAGTAAGATACAAATCAAGGATGACACACAGAGAGAAACCAGAACAGAAGCACAGACTTACACAGTCTGGAAGAGGCAGAGAATTGTATGTTTTTGTGGTAAGTATATCAATGTCTGAGTGCATTGCACTTAAATAAGTTTCAGTTACAAAGCAGTAACAAAGAAATAAAATTGTAAGCAAGCTGACAGAACAGAGAACACCGAAATAACCATGAGATTTATTCAATATAAAAATAAAAATGATATTTAAGCTTGTCAAATGTAAGGATAGGAATGTAGCCCTCATGTCATAGTTTACATGCTCTTATACTAACAGTGATCATACAAAGGATACTATAGGACAGTTTGCCTTCTAAGGCTAAGTGCTATTAAACAAAACTTTGTCTGTGCAAGTGAATCAATAGTTACCTAAGCAAGCTTTTTAGAAAAACTGGGATTATAAAGTAAAAGAAAAATAACAATGAAACAGTGTAAGAATTCTATACAATTTCTAGGTGAATGTGGTCACAAGGAAAGATGTGATTGTACAATGTCTTTTTCCTAATAGTTTAAATTTTTATTCACTTTACATTCTGATCACAGCCCCCCCTCTCTCCTATCTTTCCAGTCCAACATTACTAATCCCCCCCATTGCTCCTCCTTCTCTCTTCAGAGAAGGGGAACACCCCACTGGGAATATTACTCAGACATTCAGTGTTTCCTTGTGTATGTATTCACATGGAATAAACTTGTGTACCTCCTTGCCAACCCAGAATGCTCATCCATCTAATAACTTCATGTATTCGACCAAGAGGTAGAAATTGAATTTCCCCCTTTGAAAAGGGGAAAAAAAATTACCATTAAAGATGTTTTTTATATTTTATCATGGGATTGATGCCCACATGTGCATATTAACAATCTATTTTCCTTCACTTCAAATGAAGCAATCCTATAGCAGTTTGTTTTATATATAAATATTTGACAAGAAGTTTTATTTTTGGTAATTTGAGAGGCTTAAAGAGAAGCAAAGTTAATCTTAAAATCTTAGAAAGTAAACCTTTCAAATAAAATAATTTAATTACTTCACTTAATTTATGAATTAAAGACATTCTTTGAACTTGAGTAAATTAATATGGCACAAATTTTGCCCTATTTTTTTAAAAAAAAATTATGGTATTTTATGAATAACTACAAATATGCTTAATTATTTATTTGTGTATATTTTTTCTTGTGTCTTGTAGGTCTATATATGAAACCATTTAAAACTATTTTACTGCAAACTTCTAGCCTATATAATGATATTTACAAAAATATCTCAGTAAGTTGATGGAGATTTCAAACTGCTAATTTTAATATTTTTGTCCGAAGTAAAATTATAACTCATGGACTTAATTTCTGTTAAAAATGTTCCCATCCATTGAAGAATTTCCTTTTAATCAAATACTTCAATTTTATTCATTTTACAAATCTTTATCCTTGAATAAGATTTTCTTTTCTACAAGCTTGTGAATCAGCTGACATTAATGTTGGAAACTTTATTTCCCATGTGGTTAGCATAGATGCAGCAGCATTATAAATACTTTCATTAAAAAAATCATATTTAGTCATATAGTTTAATGTTTTACATAACAGTTTAGGTTCACAAGTAGTATAAAAGTAGAAGTATATTAGATAAGATGTCCACACATCTATTATATATGGATTGATAGTTAAAAATAAGGTGTCTCAAATTATTTCTTTTGCTTTACTTTTTACTTTTTGTCCTAGTGATTATATTCTCTGCTCCTGGAATATTACAATAATTTTATATACCTATTATAAATACTACATTACTTGTTTATATATTTCTCTTATATTTTGATATTTATTTCTATTTTTTCATATTTATGGGGTTTGTCTTATAACGATTTTAGATCTGGCGAATTTAACAGTCTCTATTTGTGTGTGTGTATGTGAGTGTGTATGTGTGTGTCCATATATGCAGGACTTTATAGATATTCTTATCATAGGAGATAAATGTCAATAGAATTACAGATAAAGGATAAGCAGGATACTGAGCCACTTGTATTAAGTTAACATACTCAACAAAAAATAAGAAGCTAGTTCACACATGATATTAACTTTATTAACTGAAGATGAATAGAGAATAATTCAGGTTTTACATCAACATCAGCACTGTATACTCCACATATTCTGAACTTATTTCTAAGACCCAGAGTTGTTGATAGAAAGCAGAATATTCATACCATAGTACACACTTCAGAAATGACAAGGTCCCTGTGCCCTAACACAACCTCCTGTCAAGTCAAAGACAGAGGAAAACACTGAGTGTGTGTCTTCAACACACTCCCATGGTAAGCACTCATTATAGGTAAAAGAAGAAAGAAAGCTATCATATTTAGGTAGAAATACTTTTCTATGTTCATTTTAAAACACAGCAATTCAATAGTATTCACATGCTGACTTGATATTTGGAATTCTCCAGTTTTAGAAATGTTTCAGGATTTTCTAATAGTTTTTTGCGTGTTTTGCTTTGTTTATGGTACTAGCTCTGAATTAATTTCAAACATGTGAATAGAATGTCATCTACATATATCTAAGGGCAATTACCCAGGATATTCTCTATATCCTTCATCGTCTTCTAACGGTTTTAGTTTATCAAAGTGGATCTACTTTTCATCTGTTTTTCATGGTCTGTCAAGTGGTTTTTTTAGTAAATTAGATCATATCTGTTTTATTTTACTGCATTACAAATTGTCATACACTTACTGCTTAAGATCATCTTACAGGTTTATTTGATAGGATATGCTCTTTCTATATCTATGGATAATTGGAGGAGTCAGGGGGAAAACCTGCTTCTAAGATAATTGAGATGTTGAATATATATGCTTTAGAGGCTCATTAAAACTGGTGGCATTTATTATTTATTTTGATTGTTTGTCTATATCCTCAGAATGCTACCTTGCTCTGTTCTCAAATTTAGTAATGTTTCCTTAAATCCTTTATGAATGTCAATTCCTTTTTACACTGTATATGATTTTTCTTGCCTCTTATGAACTCATGTTATGCCAAGGTCCAACCACATAAATCCCACTATTTTATAGTTCTCTATTACATGTAATGTATTAACAAATATCACTGTATAATAACACCCATCTTATCAAATGCTCTGAATTAAACAGAGTAGTATTTTTGAAAGGCTATCATAAAAACTAAGCCTAACACATTAACCTTTTGTACTTTTTTATTTTCAAAGATTGTTCCTCCTGCTGGTTGGCAGGTTAAGTTACTCTTGTTATATCATTTAAAGGGCCAGAAGTTTGTAAATCGTTATTGTACTGTGTTTTTGAAATAAAGTTATTAAGATAGTTACATAGAAATACAAAGATCAAGAAGACAGATGCAATTTTATTCATGTATATATGATACATTAATAAATTCATAAAGTAGTTACTTGTTTCTTATTCCACCCATCGATGAATGGAGAATACTTGTAGATAGTGTTATGGGGTTGGCTTCCCATCATAGGACTAATATTTCCATTTTAATTTCCATATATAGCTTATGGTAAGGATATTATGCAACATGTAGATTCACATTAAAGTTGAGCTCAAATATAGAATATCGGAGTAGGAACCCTAGCAACCTTGCTCTGTGGGCATAAATGTGTTACTACTCTCATATGTTCACAGAAAAATTTTTGTGAAAATAGAACAGGCTATTTTCAATAGCTTGGAATAGGTACCAACTTACTTACTTTATCCTGTGGTGTCCAGAAAAGAGTGAGTGTTCCTGAGTTTTACCAAAATATGTTTTAAACAAAAAGTTTACAATAAAGCTATTAAATACTAGCTTAAAATCTAAATATTTTTCAAATCTATTGATCAATGGGATTTCAAAGTTCTCTGTTTTCTAATTTTGAAATTCAATACCATAGGAAAAAATTCATTGATAATTATAATTCACAGCCTAAATGCTTTCGAAGATACTTTAGACAATTTGCTTATATTACAAGGTCAAAAGAACCAAGAGAGAAAGATGCCTTAAAACAGTTACAACAAATATGAGAGAAGTGTAAATGGCCCATATTTCCACGAATCATTTAGGAAAACAATAAGGGCCCAGTAGGTAGGAATAAAGAAAAGAATGTGAAGTTCTAAATCACAACACAGGAATTATGAGTAGTGAACAAATATTTAATTTTACTAATATCCAGTAAAAGATAAATTAATAATATATTGTTTCTTGCTATATTTTAAGTGAATTTATTATAAATTAATTGACACTGTGTATTGTTTTCTTCAGGGGCTTAAGTCAATTAAAAATCAATAGAATGTTGACAATTATTTTTTAAGAAATGAAAATCAGTGCAAACGCCAAATAACATCGAATATAAGCCTTCAGTGATGCTGGAAATGAGCCATGCTTGGTTTCTGCAACATGTGGATATAGGTTCCCTTTGTCTGTCAAGGGATTGACTGGCCGATTGCTTCTTGCTCATTTGATTGATCCATGATCATTGCACATTCCCTGTATTTTAATGCCTGCTTTGGAAAAATATTATACTGCGTTGGTATCACAAATTATTTTAGGCCAAGATAAAACTGAATTAATTATTGTACCTTTAGATTGAAGGGAGAACATATTTGTTCTGTTTCCCCTGCCCCCAGATGCCTAAGCAATACTTCTTTATTACCTGAGTACTCTTATTTTTTATTGGATATTTTATTTATTTACATTTCAAATGTTACACCCTTTCCTGGTCTCCCCTCCAGAAAGTCCCTATGCCATCCTCTCTTCCCCTACTTCTATGAGGGTGCTTACCCACCAGCTCACCCACTCCTGCCTCCCTGCCCCGGCATTCCCCTAAACTGGAGCATGGAGCCTTTGATGTAGTGTCTACCAAAATTACTTCAGAGTTCATGTTCTGTTAAATAATTACTTTGGAAGCATACTGTCCTAGTTATTTTGATGGTTGCTGTGATAAATGCTTCTTTAAGTTGGAGTATGAAGGCCTACAGCCCTTTGTAGTGGGGTAGCGATAGGATGTGCTGGCTAGTCACAGTATGCCCTTTGTCAGGAAGCAGAGAGCAGACAAGAAGTGGGAGCAGGCTAACAAGCTCATGTGACTAACCCAACAGTGACATGTTTGAACCAAGTGTTCAAATATACAAGTTTGCAGGAGACATGCAGGAGACATTTTGCACTCAAATGAGAATGAGTAAATATGTTCAAATATTTCCATTTTCCTTTAAGAATGTATGTTTCTATAAAAGTTGACTTTTAAAATTTTTGGTAGAATTCTGTGGTTTTGCTTGTGTAAATATCACCTTTTTCTTAATTTTTTATACATATTAAAATTTTTCCTGTTTTTATAAATGCTCCCCCTCCATTAAATCCCACATGGATTGTTGCCAATCTGTACTTTAAATCTGGTCCTGGAGATATTTACCTTTATTAGGACATTTCCTTCATCAACTTCCTCTTGCTGTTTACAGGTATGCAACCTTTACAATAAATGATGATTTTTTTCTCATCTTTTTTATGGCTATAATCTGAAATCTTTGGTCCTTACTTTTATTCCATTATCTCATTTCTGTAAAACAAATTCAATGCTGTGTATTCATTTTACTCTTGATCTTAAGGGGAATACCCTCAGTGGTCATTCAATAAAGATAATATGGCAGATTTAAAAAAAAGAGTGAGCGTTCTCTTTATTAGAAGAGTTTGTTATTCAACAAGAAGCATACATATCAAAAGAGAAACAAAAGTGCACTTGAAATTAGGGCATATACTGTCCTCTTTTTGGACAGCACGTGATAACTATAATGGTGAAGGTTAATATACTTGCATTATGCCATTTCAATACAGAGAAAACATCTATAATAGTTAATGAAGTTACTGGGTATGATATCAATCAGCAGCAAGGTTGATGCTTGAAGGCAGGAGGTGAAAGAGGTCTCCTTATAAAATTGACATTTGAGATGTGGCTTAAGAGATTAGGACAGGACAGTATCATGCAGGTCACATTGGGCATGTCTTTAACAGGATGTAGATCTAATTTGAAGCCATTAAGTGAGATTAAAATTGTCTTGATTATGGGTAAAAGGAATTTAAACAAGAGTGGCTCTTAAGAATGAATGTTAGGGTGAGAAGGACAAAGTTCAGAGTTAAAATATTTGAATTATATGTGGAATTTTAACTTGGAACATCCTTGGCTTTCATCAGTTCATCTAGAATTCACTAGAAAGCTTTAAACAAAAGATGCCATGGGGAATACAAATGCCAATCATGAGCGTTAAGAAGGCCAGTAACATTATGCCTTTTGTTAAAAAAAAAAAAAAAAAGGAATTATTAACATGGTCTACAGATCCATATTATCTGGAAAAGCAATGCTTGAATGACCTTCCAAGTAAAAAGCAGGCAATCGGTTTCTAAGTTATATGTTTAAATGCTTTGTTTATAAATTCAAATATGTGCTATAATTTTGCATATTGTATATGTTTGTTAATGAATGGTAGAGAATGTTTTTCAGTTGAATAAAGAGAAACACTTTTGATAAGTTTATATTAAATATAAATTTAAAATTCAGTTGATTTGCATACTGTTGGAATAAATTTTTTAATGCTTGGATGAATTTTCAAGAACATTAACTTTGGGGAATTTTATATCATCTTTATATTTCTTTTTCGTAGAAGCTTACAAAACTTCAAGAGAGAATATCTGGCAAAGTTTGTACAAACATACACACATATATAAATACACCTATTTAGTGATCTGTTCTTCCCTGAAACCAAGGACTCTCCTGGACAGTTCAAGGCTAATTATAGGTTTTGTTTTCCAATGGATTCATTTCCATTATTGTTTTAATGAGCTTCTTTATGAGACCTATATAGGTCTCATAAAGAATAGGATACCTCTTAAGCATTACTTGTACTATGCTTTGTTATGCTTGTAAAAATCAGTCCACACAATTAAAGAACAGCAACAATACATTTACTTCTTTGAAATTTGAAACTCCAAATCAGTGACTGAGAATAAATTTTGAAAGCTATTTGAAATTCTTGCTACTTCAGTATAATAAGAATTGAGAAGAATAATACAAAATTGAGAAACTCAGAATATAGCAATCTGCTTGAAAATATCTCTTCATACTAGTTGAATAAACTGCCTTTATAGCCTTGGTAATAGCAAATTCCATGACTATCTCAAAGAATATGGCAGAGAGGGAAATAAGACAATCAAGAAAAATTTGCAAATACAACTTAGAGAGTATAAAAATGATTCTACACAAATGTAAATTTCAGCTTCAAACAATTTCTTCAGACTTTAGTACAGGGGGATCTTGAGGAACATACTCTAACATGACTTAAAGAAACACATACTTCATTAATTTGATTCATAAGCTCCATAATATGACTCAGGAGATTTTTATTGAAAAGTATAGCTTAAAAACTATATCTCAGAAGTTAGAAATAACAAAATCATTCCTATTCAATATTGATCAAATGCAGACAATTCCTATAGAAGGTAAAAGATACTCATTTCAGAATCAGTATCAAGTAAATGTTCCATTATTTAGTAAAAGTGAATATATTGCAATCATGTGTATACAAAGTGACAGAGAAAAATAGGCAAATATGATATAACACTCTAGACTCAAAAGTTACCAATTTATGGGTATGGAATAACCTTTTGGAGGATGAAAACCACAGACTTCAGAATGACAAGATAGGAATAGACTATATCTGGGCTTGCACAGTTAACTGAAATCAGAAGGAAAATCAGGGAAGGATTAAGTAAATCTAAGGAAGTCAGAAGAAGCTTTATGGAATACAATTAGTTTCTATGCTATATAAAGAATTAAAAATAAACAGTTTGTACAGAGATATGTGAATAACTTTCTCCTAGAAGTCACGGGTTACTAGAAGAAAATCCAAATGCCAGCACAAATTACCTTTATGAGGGATATTGATCAGGAACACAGAGAAATCAGTCTTGAACTAAACAAGAAACCTTCTGCCTAATGTTTAGTTTTCATAGTTTTGTAAAGTGGTATTTGGTCAGCACGTTTGGAGAGATATGAATGGTCTTCACTACAAATCTTACATGCTGCAGTCATGACCTTACAGTCAAAATGCACCCACTGACGCAATAAAGAAAACCTCTACACAGCAGTTAGTGGATTGATGGTCTGCTTCACAGGGAATATTTCATATGTGGCATGGCAAACATGATCACAACCTAGGGCTATAGAAGACATAGCCCCCCCCCAGGTTAGTATCTATTGATGTTGTTTTGCTACAAAGACAATTTGTCAATTTCCTTTTCAAATGTTTGTGTCACTCTCAACCTTGAAAATAGCAGAAGGTAGTGGTTAATTCAGAAGTGTTCAGGGTGAATTGAATATAAAACTACAAGTGCTGAGTCCTAATTCAGCCTCTATATCACTCTATGTATGTGGCTCAGAAAGTCTTGCCAAGGAGACAGTGGAAAGAGAGTTAAAACTTCTTGAACAGAAAGAGGAGTGACAACTGATACCACTTGAGGAGATAATGGCAGTTGACAGCTCCTGGGGAAGGAAGAGCCACTTTGGGGAGTGGACAGTGGTAGAGCACCTATGTTTGGTAGATGCCCCTAAACATGTACATAAGAACAGTTCTAATTTGTTATTGCAAGGAAAAAACCCAAACATTGAGTTAGATCTAAATATTATCTTAGGCTGTGTATGGGGAGTAAAAGAGGGAACAGGGAATAGATAGGATTGCCATACAGAGTATAGAAGGCCAAAATTCCACACAACATGGAGAAAAAACAAGGATATGCTAAAGTAGACAGAAAAGTCCACAAGGCTTCAACCCTACAGAAAGAGGTAAGGGAAACTTTGGAAACCATGAAATGTAAAATATGGTCTTCTCCAAAGAGTAGCACATCAATTGGTTGTTCTGTGCTAAGCAGTCAGCCCTTAAAACATACATAAAAGTAACATCATATGGAGTGATATATATATATATATGTATATATATGTATATATACACACATATGTGTGTGTGTGTGTGTGTGTGTGTGTGTGTATGTATGCACTCAATAGCAATTAAAGAAATGACAATTAAAGAAAAATGAGGCCATGAATTTGGGGGAGAGAGTTTGGGATGTAATGAAGGGTTGGAGGGAGGAAAAGGAAAGAAAAAAAGTTGTAATTATACTATAATTTCATAAATAAAATTAGAAATTAAAAAAGAATAAAAAATTAAAACTAAGAATATAATTTGGCACAGACATTAGTCAGTGCAAACAAGTAATTAAGGTGTCAGTATAATTTCAGTCTCTGCCAGCCAGCAGGAAGTCCAGCTTCCAGATGCTTTGGTCTCAGTACACTTGTAGATGACTGTCAGCCTGTGCCAATCCAATTAAAAAGAAATGTTACAAAATTGTGACTTAAATGCGTTTCTTCTAGGATTACAAATAAGTTGGCCATATTTTCTTCATAGCACTAGCAGGCTGGAGTGATAGCAAACTAGTTAGGATAGCATAGTGTTCTTGCAGAGGATCTGAGCTGTTTTCAGCACCAATAAAAAGCACACAGCACCATAGTTAGTCTCCGCAACTCCTTCCGTGGGTATTTGGCTCCCCCTTTTAAGAAGGAATGAAATGTCCACATTTTGGTCTTCCTTCTTCTTGAGTTTCTTGTGGTTTGTGGGTTGTTCTTCCTGTATTTAGAACTCCTGAGAGGCTCTGACAGTACCTGACTAAAACAGATGTAGAGGCTCACAGCCATCCATTGAACTGAGTACAGGGTCCCCAATGAAGGAGTTAGAGAAAGGACCAAAGGAGCTGAAGGGTTTGCAGCCCTTAGGACGAACAACAATCTGAACTAACTAGTACCCTCAGAGCTCCCAGGGACTCAGCCACCAACCAAGGACTATACATGGTGGGACTGATTGTTCTGGCAGCATGTGTATAGCAGAGGATTGCAAAGACAATCATCAGTGGGAGGAGAGGCCCTTGGCCCTGTGAAGGTTCTGTGTCCCAGTGTAGGGGAATGTCAGGGCCAATAAGTGGAAGAGGGTGGGGTGGCAAGCAAGGGGATGGGGGAGGTAACAGGAATTTGTTCTTGTTGGTTTTTTGGGCGTTTTTTGGTCTGTTTTTTTTTTGGGGGGGGGAAACTGGAAAAGGGGAAATCATATGACATGTAAATAAAGAAAATATCTAATAAAAAAAATAAGCACAGAGCAATCACTTTGTATTCTGATCCTCTTGGCATCTGCATGCATGTGCACATAGGTATACACCGATACACAGACACCTAGATGTGTGCACAGAAACAATAAAATAAATATTTAGTAAAGACATGGAGTATTACAAAAATGAAAGAGAAAAATCAAAGATCCTGACCAGGCCACAACGTGACACCATGGTGAAAATCATTATCTTATTAGATATTTTCTTTATTTATATTTCAAATGTTATCCCCTTTCCTGCTTTCCCCTTTAAGAATCCACCATGCCCTCCCCCATCCTCCTGCTCAACAACACACCTACTCCCACTTCCTGGTCCTGGCATTCCCCTACACAGGAAAATCAGAATTGAGAAAGTGTTTTGGCATTGTTTACTTTTAATGGGATGTATTGACTTGGTTTTGTTTGTTTGTTTTGATGTAGTTCTTAATTTCCTCAAGACCTTTAATCCAACATAATTAACTGCATGAGGAAAATGATCAAATTCTCACAGAGGTAAACGCTACAAAATATTGTCCAATACTTTCCTAACACTTAGGCTCATTGAAAAAGGAATGAAAAAAATAAGAGAAGTCTGAAGACTTGCAATGACCAAGAGAAGCACAAAAGAAGATACAAATAGGGTGTGGATTTCTTGATAAGATCTTGGAAAGGAAGAGCATATTAAGCAGAAGATAAAACTGTAGTGTGGCTTAATTCAATACAGTATAAGAAGTTATTAATACATTTTAAGTAATGTCTCATGGTTATATTATGTAGTGGCTATTCCTGGTTGTCAACTTGACTACGTCTGAAATGAATTGCAATCCAGAATTAGAAGGCTCAC
>JADRCD010238861.1:2121-21472 GCA_019843815.1 Montemys delectorum
GGGAATGTACCCTCCGGGAAAGACACCACCCAGCTAAGCTTTCAACTGTAAAAAGGAAATGCTCCCAAAGCAAAGCAAAACTTATTCAAAAAAGGAAACCGTCAACAAATCAAAGCTTGTGCAGATTCTGTCCTAAGCAGGCAGAGTTAACAATATTGGCCATTTGACTCTGGTTTTGGAGTCATGAAGGATAGATACAGAGCAAAGGGATTGTGGAATCTTTCTCCATGGTTAAGGAAAGCCATTGAGGCTAGATGTGTGTGTGTGTGTGTGTGTGTGTGTGTGTGTGTGTGTGTTCCCCTGCATGGAGGTCTAGAGAGGCCATTGTGTCAACCAGTAAAGGTAAAGCTTAAATTACATTGGAGACCCCAAGATGTTGGAGTTGCCAGAGCCATGGGCATTTCTGCAGATAGGGAATGGAAAGCCCACAAGAGAGAAGTGTTCTATAGTCAGCAAAGCCAGAAGGTTGAGCCATCTAAGCTGTTTGATATCAGACATAGAGTTAGAGGATTTGGAGTTTGCCCTCCTGGGTTTTAGACTTGCTTTGATCCACCATTTCCTCACTGTGTCCTTGTTCCTCCTTTTTGGTATGGTGATATATATTCAGCACCATTGTATGCTGGGAGGGTGTAAGTTGCCTTTTTTTATTTTTTTTATTTTTTTTTTTTAACAGGAGGTAACAATGAAGAGATTGCTGGTGAGTCTCAGAAGAGACTTTGGACTTTTAGACAGTCCTGAGACTGAAAGACTTTGAGGAGTTTTGAATTTGGACTAAATTCATTTTGCATTATGATGTGGCCACAAGCCTGTGGGGTCCAGGAAGTAGGATGTAGTTTGAGTGAGAATGCCCCCAGGCTCATATGTTTCATGGAAAAATTTGGGAAGGATTAGAAGGCTTGGTGTTGTCGGAGGAGGTGGACCCACTAGGGTTGGCCTTTGAGGTTTCAAAAGCCCACACATTCACAGTTCTCTCTCTCTCTCTCTCTCTCTCTCTCTCCCTCTGCCTGGTGCTTGTGAATCAAAGGTAAGATCTTAGCTACTGTTCCAGAGCTATGCCTGTATGCCTGCCTACCTGCTACCATGTTCTCTGCCACAATGGTCATGGATTCTACTATTCTCTGGAGCTGTGAGCTCCAATTACATGCTTTCTTTTGTAAGTTGTCTAAGTCATGGTGTTGTGTCGTGGGAGTAAAAATGACTATGACAATGAGGGAATTGTATTCTTGTGATTTGTCCTCAGGTTTGAAGTCTACAGTGTTCAAAGGTATTTCAAAATCTTGGAAGGTACATCTCTATTGTTTAAGGAGCTTTGCTTTTTGTCTGGTAGAAACAAAATTATTCAACCCAACTGAATTGGTCAGTAAGAACCCTAATGAAAGCCCACAAGATGTTTAAGATTGAATGAAAGAAGTTTGCAGATCAAAACCCAGGTGTAAATAAAAAGTCAACAAAGACAATTCAAAATGGTAAGAAACAGTGTATTGTTTTGTCAAATATTGAAAGTAGAATTCCAATATTATCTAGCAACTCCTTTCCTAAGTAAATGCCTCAAAAAATTGACAGTGTATTTGTAGATATTTGCATACCTATGTTCATAGGAATATGATTCAAAGCAGTCAAAATCCTATTTTTATGGACCCATGTGTCCATTGATGTGGTGTATGTGTGGTGTACATGTATTAGGGGGTGGGGTGGAGGTGTGGGTGAGCATGTACACACCAGAGTATTATTTAACCTTTAAAAGAAAAGGTATCCTGTCACATGATCTGACATGGAAGAATCTTGATTATGTTACATGAAATATGTCAAGAAAGCTAAAGGCTGTATAATAAGTTCATACTATTCACTCATAGCACATATATGAAGTTGATGAGTAATAAAATTTATGAACACAGAAGGAAGAATGTGCCATTTCCATACACACCATGGGCAAGGTAATGGAGAGTTCCTGTTGACTTGCCTTACAATTTCAGTTTTGCAAGATAAAGAACATCTGAGGACAGATGGTGATAGTGCCCATCAATGAGAGTATACCCCACTGAACCATCTGCTCCAAACAGTAAACTAGAGGCTTTGCCATTTTTTTTTTTTTTTTTGAGAAGGGTCTCACTTTGTAGCTCTCGGTCAGTCTGGAACTCACTATGTAGATCAGGATGGCCTCAAATTCAAGAGATCTGCTGGAATTAAAAGCCTGTACCACCATACCTGTCTCACAGATTTTTTTTTAAGTCAAGTAAGGCTAGGGATGTAGCTCACTGGTGGAGCTTTGTATCTACAGGATCCCAAGTTCAATCCCAGCTCTGAAAAAAAGTCAAAGAGGTATAATAGATTTCACAAGGAGATAGAGCCACCCTGAAGCCGCTTGCATACAGCTAAGGTTTCCTCCTAAGTGTCATGATTCCTCTTTTATTATTCCCTATTATTTTCTTTTTTTGTTTTGTTTGGTTTGGTTTGGTTTGGTTTTTCAAGACAGGGTTTCTCTGTGTAGCCATGGCTGTCCTGGAACTCACTCTGTAGACCAGGCTGGCCTCGAACTCAGAAATCTGTCTGCCTCTGCCTCCCAAGTGCTGGGATTAAAGGCGTGCACCACCACCGCCCGGAGTATTTTTCATATTGTTTAATTATCATCATATTGTTTAATAACTATCAGATTAAAACACTATTTGCTGTATGACATCTTATTTAACAAAAATTCTTAGACAAGTCTGAGTCCAGGCTAGTAAAAAAATGTTAAAAATCAGAAGGACACAACTGCAAGTTAGACAGGGACTTTAAAGAGATATACTGACTCATCCCATGCCTACTCAGCAGACAAAGGCTTGTTGTCAAGCCCAGTGACCTGAGTTTGAACCCCAGGACCCACGAGGTAGGAGAGAATTGACTTTTGCAAGTTGTCCTCTGACTTCCAAATAGATGCTGTAGCACATAAGGATCCACACATGTATGCAAGGGCACACACATGTACATGCACAAGTGTACACAAAATAATAATAATAATAATAATAATAATAATAATAATACACTCTTAATGTAATATAGGAATATAGATGCTAGTAACTATGGATAGTACATAAACCCCAGAAAAATTGATCCAAATAGAAATAGAAATGTTAGAGCAAGCTGTTTGTGCTTATATGATAAACAACAGCCCCCAACAGGCTCATGTACTTGCATGCTTAGTCATTGGGGAGTGGCACTACTTGGGAGAGATTAGGAGGTGTGGCCTTGTTGGAGTACCTGTGGCCTTGTTGGAAGAAGTGTGTCATTAGGGGTATGTTTTGAGATTTATAAAACCCAACCGAGGCCTAGTGCCTTTTTCTTAACTGCCGCCTGTGGATCCAGATGTAGAACTCTCAGCTCCTTCTCCAGCACCATGTCTGCCTGCAGGCTGCCATGCTTCCTGTCTGAAAGCCAGCCCAATTAAATGCTTTCTTTCATAAGAGTTGTCATGGTCATGGTATTTCTTCACAGGAATGAAACACACAACTGAGACAGTGCTTAAAGAAACAAATTAGGAGTTAAACATAAATCTACTTGTTTAGGATGACGATAGAAACTTTTGCCTCTCACTAAAAAAGTGGATCTTCACCTCAGCCCCTTAGATCTGTTGTAAGAAGGGATGGGTCCAGATTTAACAAGTTAGATTTTTTTTCCTTTTTTTCCTTTTTTTTTTTTTTTTTTGGTTTATTGAGACAGGGTTTCTCTATATGGCTCTGGCTTTCCTGGAACTCACTTTGTAGACTAGGCTGGCCTAGTCTCTACCTCCCAAGTGATGGAGTTGAAGGCATATACCACCATTCACCATTGCCGACCATATTTTTCTACTATCTTTGGAAGCATCTTCATGTTTCTCAGGATTGGGCAACATTTGGTTTTACAACTGACAATGCTGAGAAACTCTACTATCATATAAATATCTGGTACAAGATAGAAGAAGCCTATGCAGGATCATTTCAGAGGTTGTTGCAAACCTTGTCCTAATTGCAAGCCAAGAGTCAGTTAACAGTCTTTATAATACCTCAAACAGCAATCTTTAAAAATTTCAAAATGAAACATCCTCACACAACCCAATCAAAAGATATCCCAGTGTGCTGTGTGCGGAGGAACGGCGGTAGGAAAATACTGTCTGTCTTTGTTTTTCATAATTAAGTCATTATGTTTCTATAAGAGTAGAAAATTGTGTGTGTGCATAGTAAAAAAAAACCCACAGCAATCCATGATATGCAAGAATCAGGAAGCTAAGGTGAGGCGTTTGGGAAGTGTCGGATTAGAGTTGCATGGCAGCATGGCATGCACAATGTAAACTGCGCATGTGGGATGTTCAGAACTAAGGCTGCAACGGCATCCTGCAACACACCCAGGAGGAGCCCTGCTGGGAACACCTCAGATTTGTTGTACAAAAATGCAAAATATCTATTTATTTTTACCCAATGAGCCAATATCCCAATATCCCTCATCAAACTTTTGACTTTGAAGTAATTTTCGGTGGTTGTGTGTTTGCAAACCTTTTTGTTGTTGTTGGCAATTTTTTTTCGTGACTCCCACATTCTGTTACAGCGTAAGTAGCTGGGTTCTAGACTAACTCAGAAGTCTAGCTAGACCAGGCATGAATTCTTCAACCACAAAGTCATGAGAAAAATAAGTCGTGATTGCTCTAAGCTACTAAACATACAGGTTCATCCTGTTTGGAAGTGATAGATGAAGCTACCAGAACCAAAGACATTCTCCCATTGCATCTCTACAGGGCTCAGACATCGCAGAATGTGTGATTAGGAGGCTGGAGAGATGACTCAGCAGTTTAGGAGCACTTACTGCTCTTGCAGAGGACCTGGGTTCAGTTCCCAGCACCCAAACAGCAGCTCACACTCATTTGTAACTCCAGTTCCAAGATGGCTGATGCTCTTTGCCCTCTTCTGGCCTCTATGGGCAACGGGCACATCTGTGATGTGCGTGTGTATATATAAATACGAATACCCAGAAAATAAAAAGAAACAAAAATTTAAAGAATGGGTGACTTGTAGGGTGTTGGTGGCAGTGGCACACTCCTTTAATCCCCAGACTCAGGAGGCAGAGGCAAGAGGATCTCTGTGAGTTAGAGGAGTTCCAGGACAGCCAGGAATCCATAGAAAACCCTGTCTCGAAAAAAATCATGTATGACTCAGTGGCATTTAGTATCTCACGCTGAGCAGTCACTATCTCTGTCAAGTTCCAAACATTGTCATCAGTTGGAAGAAAACCTTGTGCTTATCAGAAGTGGTCCCTAACGCCTCGTCTTGTGGACACCGTGATTCGCCCTCTGCTGTGGATTTACCTATTAAGAACATTTTATTGCTGTAAAATATCACAGTCTGTGCTTCTGGTGTGTGGCTTCCTTCATCCAGCAAGGGGTTTCCAGTGCTGCACATTACAGAGCACACCAGCTTGACTCGTGAAGTTCCCCACAAGATGGCTATGTTGAGGGGCTCCCAGGTCTTGTGTCAGAGTGAGGACCCCAGTGTCTGGACTCTGGATTGCCCCTGTCCCCCAAGCAAAGAAATAGGTACAGAGACCTTAGTGTACCGGATAGCGGTGTGTGCGTTGTACCCACGGGTCCTTGCTAAGGCTCATGCTTCACTGACCACAGAGTAAGGGAGATGACAAGGTGAGAAGCAACCCACATGCCCACTGGTAATGCAGGAAACAAGTCCATCTCTTAAGGGATCCTCACTTAGTCCTGAAGAGAAACAATGTTACTTAACAGTAGGCACAACCTCGAAAGTATCATGCTGCTAAAGAAAGCCAGACACACACACACACACACACACACACACACACACACACACACACACACACACACACACACACACACACAGACACTCTGCACCATAGATTCTATCTCTGTGAAAGATTCACAGTAGGTAAATCCAGAGCCATCCTGGAAGGCAGAAGTTTCCAGGAGGAGCTGTCCAACAAGGCTCTCTGACCATCCAAGCAGTGGGGCCTGGAGCATCCAAGACAGGCATCCCAGAAAGCAGTAGACTGCAGGCAGGAGCAGCCTGTTCTCCACTCCTGCCCTGACACCTCCTGCAGTACTCAGGCAAGTTCACTTCAGCTTCCAGCACACACGCCGCCACCCTGCAGCTCCACCGAAGGGTCCATAGGCAGATGTGGGGAGGAAGGAGGCTGGGATCAATGAGGGGCTTGTTCAGTCTAGCTTATGTCCCCTTGGGGTCGGAGTCCCAGAAAGCAGCTCCAAACGAGGCTTGCTCCCTCTCCAAGCCCGGACCTTGGAACTCTGATCCAAACCTACTCAATGAGCTAGGACGGCTGCCTCAGTGTCTCCAGAAAATTGAAGAGAACAAAGAAGAAGACTCGCCAGTCTCCATGGAAACCATCCAAAAATTTTAAAAGACTAAGGGTTTAATATCTCATACACACACCCCTGCCTCTCTTCCCCCACCCTTCCCCTCTCTCTCCCACTCCACACTCTCACCCACAAATCCTATTGTGCTGCATTATTCTGATGAGACCTTGGCCTGGCTGCTGAGAGGATTCAGCATTTGGAGCTTTCTGTAGAACACCGAGCCCTCTGAATTCATTTTATGGGTTTAAACTAAAGCACGAAGAAACATTTGGAATGCAAAATACCTAAATCCTCTATGCCACTGAAGATAAAAAAAAAATAAAAATAAAAATAAAATAGGTGAAAGCTCTTTGCTAGATTAAAAGGAAGGAAGATGTGGAGGTGGGGTAGGGCTGGGGTGGGGGTATGTTGAGGAAGGCTGGGAGCCCGCCTCTGGAGCTCAGCTGTCATTCCAGCCCTGCCCTGTCCAGTGTCTCCTTCTCCGAGGCTGCTGCAGATAATGGGGCTGGACCTATTTTACTGCTTGGGTAGGAGACCCAATCAGAGCAAGCGACTAGTAATAAGATGTTCATTGGACTTCTGCAAGGGATGGCCTCTGCTGCTGTGGTCGAAGTTTCTACATGAACAGCATTACCCAACTGGGAACTGGGTGGGAGTAGGGATGGGACAGGGAGCAACAAACTGCACCTGAACCAAACACAGATTCTTTTGTTGTTACTCCCCAAACAATGCTAACAACTACTTAGAAAGTACTTATATGGAGTTAGAGCATCTAGACGTGGCTCAAAGCACATGCATGTTGTGTACAATGACTGACCGCTTTTCATAGGAGGGTTGAGTACTGGGGATTTGAGCATCTGTCTGAACGTGTGTGTGTGTGTGTGTGTGTGTGTGTGTGTGTGTGTGTGTATCTTGGAACCAGACTCCTGGAAAGTGACTTGTTCTATAAGCATATTCTGTATTTATTATTTATTTATTTATTTATTTATTTTACCTCCCAAGCCCTGCCCTCTTTCCTGGACATCTTCTCTCATATATTTGCCCTAACTACCCAGATCTTACTGTTCCTCACCTCATCAGTGGTCCATGTACTCCACCGATCAGCCTCTGGCTTCATTCAGTAGCTTTGTATTTTTTTGAAATAAGAGTCTCACTATGTATATCCCTGATTGGCCTGGAACTCACTAATCCAGCTGGCATTGAGTTCCCAGAGGTCTACCCAGCTCTGCTGCCTGAGTACCATCATACATGGCACTGTTCTTCTTCCATGGAATATTTCAGCCGGGAAGCCATGCCAATGGACCCAGTCCGGACTCATTTATAAAGAAAATAAAATGATCCTGATTTTCTCAGAGCCCTCACAATGATCCAGCAAGGTTCAAGGCTTTATTACTGTATGAACAAGAGCTTGAACCTCAGAGATTTCCAATGGCTTGCTCAAGGTCTCATGGCCCTATACCCCCCTGTGTTTTCTGTATTTATTTCTCTTAATGAAGCTGAGTCTGAGTGTTTGCGGGGCGAGCATGTGTACTAGCCCCAGGCCCTGCAAGCCCAGGGTGTCCTTTATTCCACTTGCCTCCATGAGGTACCAGCAGGCCAATTACCAGGTAGCAAGGGGTGTTAAAAGCCCATAGCAGGCCAGCCTTGTGTCCCTGACCATGTCAAACCCCAGAGACCTCTTTGAAGTGCTGTGACGCTCCAGATGAACAACATAAATTCATGGAAATGTTTCACAAGGGCGTTTTTCCTCTGCCGGTCTCCATTTCCGTGAAAAACACAGACTTGGAGGTAAACAGTCTTTGCTGCAAAAAGGGAGCGAGGACCGGTTTCCCTCCACACCCCCAGCCCACAGCTCTGTTTCCTCTGCCCTTCCTCCCTGCGACATGCAGGGTCCCCAGAGGCCCAAGCTCCAAAGATGGATGATGGATGCCCCAGGGACATCTGGGAGCTTCCAGTCTCCTTCGGTTGTTGCCCAATCTGTCCTGGAGAAGCAAAGTTGGGGAGGTGCTTTGCTGATTGTAGTGGCTACTGTTAGCCTGAAACTAAGGCTCCGTCTACAATGGGAAAATAGTCCGTGGGCTTGAACACTGCTTTCTTTTTACCTCCAGATCCTGGAATTTGCTCGTAAACATTAACACATTGTCAGCTCAGTTTTCGCTTCTTGAAACTAAATGCTCTGTTAGGACAGATTTGCAAATTTCCAACTGCAGGGAGCCGAGTCAGAGGGACTCCTGTTTGTCTGCGCTTTATGTTTTATACTTGCAAAATGCTTCAAAATATATTTTATTTTATGCCAAAGATCCACACCCCCTCTAAGATCCCACTGGAAACACTTCCTTTTTGGAGATGGGGAGGGGATAGACGGAGGAAGGCAGAGGTGGAGTGACCTATGTCTAGACCTGGGAGATGGAGGTTTTGGTAGCTCACAGTCCTGCCCTTGCCGCAGCCTCTGTGGTGCAGAGACTTCATGCCCCTGCCAACAGCATGACCTGCTTTGAGCGGTAGCAACAGCATAAAAGTGATCGTATACGGATTCTTTGTCTTCATCCTACAGCTATCTCTGTAATAGCTGTTTTCTCTGGAAGTCCTGTTAATCCTGAGATTTGTGGGAGGAAAAAAAAAACAATTCCACCCTTTTGAGCCAAATTTAAAGCAAGCTTAGGTAAACATTAAATATTGATGAAGAGATGGACTTTGTTCAGAACTGTACCCTAGAATTTTCCAGCTGAATGGCAGCGCTATGTGTTGTAGGAGTTTTTAAGTACAAACCTATAGACCAGCATACTTTCCCAGGAGGCTTAGTTATTTTCCAAGAACTACAATTCCCAGCATTCCAGATAGTTACTTTGGTCAGGTAGGGTTTACAAGTTAATTTTGGGCAGAATAAGTCCTTTATCCTGGACTTGAGTTTGGGAGTTTGGGAAAGAGAATTGCTTCTGCTGACCTGTAACCCTTTGAGTGTGAATGGATGTTGGTTTTGTGAATTCTCTGTTTGGAGGTAGCTTGTTACACAGCACATTGCGATATTAACTGACTGATGCAAATACTTAGCTGGAGTTTGGTAAGCAGGATGATTGCTGATGGTGCTATTTGTCCAATTTTATTTCTTTAGATTTCTTTTTTCTTTTGTGTCTGGCACTGTGTTGAGTGTTAAGGATATAAAAAATAACAGAAATCAGTATAATAATAATAATAATAATAATAATAATAATAATAATAAGCACTTTTTGTTTCCAGAAATTGTGCTTAACTCTTCATATCTTCTGTTTATTCTCACAACATCTCCATGAAGAAACTGAGGAAAACAAGGATTTGAGGATGTCAATGACCTATTCCAAATCGTCTAGCTCTGAAGATCCAGTTCCTGCTCTCAGGAAGCATGTGGCATGGTGAAGAACATGAGGCTCATGGCTGCTTGGTGACTGGGCTGGTGACTACTGTCCAGCCAGTAGCGATAAAGCAAAGGCAGGTGGCAGGTTTGCTCCCTTTTACAGGTAGAACCTTTGCGTTGAGGCTGTTGGGGAGTCAGGGAAGAGTGAGGGAGGAACTGACCGGGCCCTCACTGCATGGAGGTGAACATGCCAGGAACCCCACAGAGCCTTGGGAAAAACTTCTGTCTGAGCTGTACAAGCTTAAAACTGGGTTTCTACAGTTCTGAGCCTACCTCTTGCTCCAGTAAGGTATGTGGCCTGGGGTCTATCCCTCGGAAGCCACCAAGCAGCACAGACAGGAAAGATCAGAGTCTCACTTAGATGGGGGCTGCTCCGTCTGAGGTTACCCACTTGCTATACCCTGGGTCTTAATCCTGTTCCCCAAACATCAAGGAGGGCTGGTGAGATGGAACAGTAGGTAAATACACTTGCATCCAAGTCTTACAACCTGAGTTCTGACCTTGGGACCCACATTGGTGGAAGGAGAGAACCAACTCCTGCAAGCTGTCCCTGGACTTCTACCTGTGTCAGGACATGGCGCGGCCCCTTTCCACACTGAAGAAATAAATGTACAAAAGAAAAAGGAAAAAAAAAGACAATTGGGGAAAGCCAGCACGTGGGACGGGTCCTGTCTAAGGAGCAGCCTGGATCCTCTTTATACACTGAGTTGATATTAATTTGTACCTTTTCACCATGCAAATTACCTGTCACTCTCCTTGTGGTAATTTGGAGGCTCTGGAGAGGAAGCTGGTAGGCCTGATGAGAGGGGGTTTTGAGATTTGTTTTCTTTTCCTGTACATATTCTAGACGCCGTCTCTACAACCCGTCTGCTTCAGCTTCATCTCCATTTTTATAACTACGCCAGGCTCTTTGGGGCCACCATATGTCTCTTCTTATGCCTCCCTGGAAATCCCATCTTTCTCTGTAGATTCTGCCTGCCTGCCTGTCTGCCTGTCTGTCCGTCTGTCCGTCTGTCTGTGATACTATCTCTTGCTCTTTCTCCCCTTGTCACTCCATTTTAATCGAGAAGAAGAGAGGTGGCTGTTCTGAATGCACAGCTACTCTCTCCTTGCTAATCACCTCAACCAATCAATCAAAACTCACGTGGGAAGGGGCCGGTCAGTGTGCAAGCTGTAAGTCAGTCCTTCATCTCGTTATCCTCTTTCCTCTCTCCCCTTTGGAACAGGAGGTGGTAGCCATCGGTGACTGGCTTCTCTGTGGGAAACAGCTGCTGGAGGCCTTTGCACCTCCATCCCTGCTGTGGACAGCAGCGATGACACAGAAAGTCCCCACAGGCCACATTAGGGTCTCTGTGATGAGTACAGAGATGTGACATTGTTTCCCATCAGTGTCCACAGACTCTTCCTGGGTGACTATGAGGAAGACTGGCATTGTCTCCATGGGAATCGAGGGTCTGAGGATCAAGTAAAGTGAATCACCATAGGCCACACAGGCAAAAATGATGTGCATATGTTCATGTTTGTGTGTGTGTGTATGTGTGTATGTGTGTGTGTGTGTGTGTGTGTGTGTGTGTGTGTGTGTGTGTGTGCTGTATGCACCTTGAATGTAGAAGTTGGGAGGACAACTTTACGTGTTGTTCCTCAGGTACTTCATTTATTTATTTTAATTTATTAAATTTATCTTTAATTATGTGTATGTCTATGTGTAGGTGTATACATACATTGACTGCAGATGTCCTTGAAGGCCAGAGGCATTGAATCCCCTGGAGATGGAGTTACAGGTGGTTGTGAGCCTTCCCAAGTGGGTGCTTGGAATCAAAGTCAGGTCCTTTGCAAGGACAATGTGTGCCCTTAAACACTGAGCCATCTTTCCAGTCCCTCCACCTTGGTTTTTGAAACAAGATTTCTCATCAGTCTGGAGCTGGGCACACAGGTTCGATGGGCTAGCCCAGGCATCTGCAGGTCTCCACCCACCCGAACCTTGGAATATAAAGACATGCCACCACACTCAGATTTCTAATATGAGACTCAAACTCAGGCACTTATGTTTGCAAGGCATAAGAACTTTCTCCACTAGGCCATTTCTTAGCCCAGGACTGCAGCCTTTGGACCCAAACCTTCATTCGCCTTCTCTGAGATTGAGTAAGATGGAAACTTCAAAATAACCAGTAAACACTGGTGGTAAGAGAATAGAGGGGACAGGAGCTTAGAATTTAGACTTCCCCCACAAGTAATCTCCTTTTCTTTGGAAAAAGCTGATGGTGATCGGTGCTCCCTGGAGCATCCGCTCCTGCTTGGTGGAGGATCCAAAGGGTAGGGGCCTGGGGAGAGCTGGGAATGGGTTCCTCCCATGTCTCCTCCTGGGCTGGAGATAGCTGGGGCTAGCAAGCTGGGACTCTATGTCGCCCTCTTGTCACCCAGGACTTCTAATGAAGTTTTGATTTAAGATTGTAGTCTGATCTTGGACAGACCAAAGGAACTGGAGGGAAACAGCAGCGCCCCTCTCTGCCCCACAACACTGCGTGATGTTGTGTACATGACAGTAGTGAGAACCCCCGGAGTTGACTGGGGATGTCCACAATTGCAGCTCAGGGGACCAGGCACCTCTCCACATGAAGGCTTATCTTCATGTCAGGCTTTCAGGGTTGGCTTAAGCTGGACTTGGTGGGTTTGGGAGTTGAGGCAGAATCACAAGTCTCCAGCCCATTTCTTTTCATTCTGAGAACCTACCAGAGGTATAAGGGAACAAGTTCTCAAGAACTGAGCACGAAGCTTGGTGACCTGGCTTGCCAGTCTCAACCTTCTTCACCTCCCGGCGACTCGGGGAGCATCCTTCTCATGGTGTAGTGTAGCATCCTGGTTCAGAAGGGTGAAGTGGGGGACAACAGAGGAGGGTTGTGCCTCCTCTGACTTCCCTGTGCATGTACACAGACACATAAGCCTGTACATGAACATATATACTCACACATACATGCACACATTTTACACACACACACACACACACACACACACACACACAACAGCAGCAGCAGCATTTGTTGAGCAACAATTGTTTACCAGGTCTGTGACATAGTTGGCATTTATTTGACAGCTGTGTGACTTGAACCTGCCATAAAATAGGTGCACAATTGTTTGCTGAATGAATGGAATGAATGAATGAATGAATGAATGAATGAATGAATGCCTTCTCCCAGGGCAGATTTCACAGGTGTACAACCTGAATGTCCAACTCAGAAGGAACTGCTCTTAGCATAATGCCCTGTACCATCTTGAAGATCATGATAACTTTTGGTCAAGGTCCTCACATTTGCCGGTCAGACGTTTTTTGCGTCTGATCCTGTTTCTGCTGGTCCCAGCTTGGACTGAATCTCCCTACACAGGCAAATAATGAACCCTGGAAAAGGGAAACAAAGTTACCCATTCTTTAAACCGCATCCAGGGGCCAGGCCTGGTCCTTCCCAAGGTAGGACCCATCATATTGTGGTCTCAAGCCTGGGCAGGGGACACATTACAGGTCTACAGTACAGACTCCAGTTTCCCTTCAGTTCTTAGAGGTTAAGGGTCTCAGCGACCGGAAATGCTTGCCATCTCTAAGAAACCTGACCCCTTGGACTTCAGTCTTCCTACTGTGATTATTTCTTGTTCTGAAAGACAACAGAGAAGGGCACGGGGAAAAGACAGAGAAGCAGCATCCTCACGGAGAGTCGGCGCTCTCGTTAGGCTGGGTGTGACAAGAGGATACAGGCAGACAGCAGAGATCAGCTCCTCACCCTGGCTGCCTTGGGCCAGACAAGCTGGTCCCCTCTCCTAGAACAAAGGGAGGCTGATGTAGCTTAGTCACTGCTAATGTCTGGCAAATTACCGGCCT
Source organism: Montemys delectorum (assembly GCA_019843815.1). Taxonomy (NCBI): domain Eukaryota; kingdom Metazoa; phylum Chordata; class Mammalia; order Rodentia; family Muridae; genus Montemys; species Montemys delectorum. The sequence goes on from JADRCD010238861.1 coordinate 15,724, forward strand.
CAGGAACAAGAATGCTTGCAAAGTTCCTGTTGGCTCCAAGCTGGAGACGGTTTGCGTAGAGGGAAATTAGGCTGCATTTGCTGAGGTGAGGAGCAGGCACAGAGCTGTGTTTGAGCTGCACTGTCTGAGCCAGAGTCTTTTCTCTCCCTGCAGCAGGCCTGTGTTCCTCCCTCTCCAGTTCTTAAGGAGAAAGGCTGGCAGGAGGGTGCTCAGGAGCAGGGGTGTGAGCTGGGGAAGGTTGCACGCATTCTTTAAAAATATCAGAAAGCCTGTACTGCTTTGAGGCTGAGCGCATCTGAATGGAGCTGTAGGCGGGAGGAAACTGCCAGTGTCTCCCCCTCCCCCAGCCCGAGATGGATTTGAGAAGCAGAGGAAATCGTCTGTGGGTTCTTGATTCCTCCACACACCCCGGAAGCTGAAGGCAAGAAGAGAGCCAGCTTTAGGTCCCAGAAGAACACCATACTCCAGGGCCTCAACCTTTAGGACAATTGTGTGTGTGTGTGTGTGTGTGTGTGTGTGTGTGTGTGTGTGTGTAGGGGGCTGGTGGGTGAGTAGAAGGAGAGAAGGCAGGCTAGGTACTGCTTTCTTGGACCTCAGGTTGCTCCTTCATAAGATGGGACAGGAGGCTGGATAAGATGGGTCTTTTCTAGCTTGTACACTTTGAATTATGAAGCTAAAGAAAAAAATTCAGGTTGGGGAGAGGTTGATCAGGAGCCCTAACAGGTGGGTGTTAGAACACAAGCCAGATCCCAGAGCCTAACTCAGGCCACACCTCCCTGGACTCTGTCCGGAACACAGAATTAAGAAGCCACCCTCAATTTATGATACCTGACTCCTGCACGCTCCTTATGACACGAGACGGAGCTTCCTGTCCTAAAAGGCTTATAAAGGTCAGACTACTCTTCTGTTCTTCTGGGGATTGGTGGAGACTCCTTGGGAGGCAGCTTGAGGTTCCCTGGCTCCCTGAAGAGGCTCATCTTAGATTTAACAGGAGGCCTTTCCTCCACTTAAAGGTCCCATCTTCTTGGAATGTGGCTGCATATTGTACAGTTTCTGTCTATTGCTGTCTCCCTCACCAAGAGGCCTGATCACGAGGCCTTTCATTATAATAAGCTCCCCTGAAGGGAAATATGTGTCAGTGTCCCCTGCAGACTGACAGCTGAAGCGTTTCATCATTATTGCTTTTAAACAGTGAGCAGCAGTTTACAGTTCACAGGACTCTTTAAACCGCCTGTCCATTGTCATTCATTATCGTCAGAGCAGACACGTGGAAAAGACAAACCGTATGAAGGGTATGAGCAGGCTGACGGGGCAGTTCAGTGAAGTGTTTGACATGCAAGCATGTGGGCTTGGATCTGATCTGCATAACACATGTGTGTTGGTATGTGCATATAATGCCAGTACTGGGAGGTGGAGACAGGAGGATTCCTGGAGCTCACTGGCTGGCCAGACTGGAATACTTGGCAAGCCCTAGGTTAGTAAGAAACCCAGTCTCCAAAACACAAGACGGGGCGACTCTCCCTTGAGTCTGCACCCACACTTGGATGTTTCTTACTTTCTGAGGCTCTTGTTGGAGAAGCTCACACTGTGTTCTGGGGTGTGTCTTGCTTTCTTCTGAGCGCCTCTGTTTCTCTTAAGTCTTGGGCTTCAGCCTATATGAGGGACTAGAGAGATGGCTCAGCAGTTAAGAGCACTTATTGTCCTTGCATTAAAAGCTTCAGTGGTACCAACTAGTACCCTCAGAGCTCCCAGGGACCCAACCACCAACCAAGGACTATACATGGTGGGACTGAATGTTCTGGCAGCATGTGTATAGTAGAGGATTGCAAATTCGATCATCAATAGGAGGAAAGGACCTTGGCCTTGCGAAGGTTTTGTGCCCCAGTGTAGGGTAATGTCAGGGCCAATAAGTGGGAGAGGGTGGGGTGGCAGGCATGGGGAAGGGGGAGGCAAAAGGGGTTTGTTCTTGTTGTTTTTGTTTGTTTGTTTGTTTGTTTTTTGGAGGGGAACCTGGGAAAGGAGAAATTTACATGTAAATAAAGAAAATATCTAAAAAACAAAACAAAACAAAACACAACAACAACAAAAAAAACTCCGATGGTTTAGTTCTCAGCACCCACACAGTAGTTCACGACTGTGTCTATAACTCCAGATCTAAATGATTCAACATCCTCTTCTGACGCTTGTCAGCTCAGGCGCATGCGTGATACACATACAAATGCCCACTCTCTCACACACATGCACATGAAGATAAATTAAAAAGTTTTCAATACATATTTATTAAACCCCCAACTCTGCTTCATAAGAAAACTTAAGCAATCAAAGCAGATACTATTGAGGGATGATCTCTGGCCACTATACATATACATGTATACACTCACACTGAGTTATCAGTAAGTGTGGCAATCCTAGACACCATGTGACCAACCACATCAGTGTAGAGCGATGGAGTGGTATCAGCTCCCAGCCTTTCCCATCTGTACTCCCTACTAACTACTCCAGGCTCTTATTTGATTTGTTTTTGTTTTATCATTATAGGGTTTCTCTATATAGACTTGGCTGTACTGGAACTTACTCTGTAGACTAAGCTGGCCTCAAACTCACAGAGATCTGCCTGCCTCTGCCTTCCAAGTGCTGGGAATAAAGGTGTGGGCCACCACCCCTGGCTTACTCCAGGTTTTTTGTTTTTATTTATTTTTTATTTTATTTTATTTTATTTATTTATTTTTTTTTTTGAGACAGGGTTTCTCTGTGTAGCCCTGACTGTCCTGGAACCCACTCTATAGACCAGGCTGGCCTCGAACTCAGAAATCCACCTGCCTCTGCCTCTCAAGTACTAGGGTGTGCGCCACCAACGCCCGGCGATTTTTTGTTTTTTAAAGACTTATTTTATTATTTTTGTGTAAGTACACTGTAGCTGTCTTCACATGCACCAGAAGAGGGTGTCAGATCTCATTGCAGATGGTTGTGAGCCACCGTGTGGTTGCTGGGATTTGAACTCAGGACCTTCGGAAGAGCAGTCAGTGCTCTTAACCACTGAGCCATCTCTCCAGCCCCTCTACTCCAGGCTTTTTGAAGATATCTTCCCCCTTATTTTTATTTAAGTTTTCAAGGTGAGGGAGCCTCACTATTTTGTCACACAGGCCTTAAATTTTTGGCTCACATGAAAGTTCTGCTTCCACTTCTTAAGTAGCTGAGGACTGCTGGTGTGCATTCACTGTGCTGGGTCTCATTTCCTTCCAAACACTAAATTACACCAGCATATATTTACCTGAAGTCATAAAAACATGGATTGTTTGTAACGGCTCTATCTATGAATTCCTAAAGTATGTGTTGCTTGTGCAGCAACACTTATTCAAAGTCATGGCTGTGACACTTGACTGTCTTCCCAGAGTTAAAAAAAAAAAAAAAAAAAAAAAAAAGGAATCCCAGGGAGCTTGAATGACACGTCAGGAATCATGTAACTAGTTACTGCAAATTGGGGTGTGGAGCTACACTCTCTCTCTCTCCACTGCCCAGTGGTGAACTGAAAGTGGCACGCTCCATTTCCAGCAGTGTGGTCACCCTTGTAGGCTGAAAACAGAAGAGATAGTCCATGTGGTTGAGCTAAGCTCATAGACTCCAGGCAAGCAGCGTCACCCAGGAGCCCTTGCACCTGAGATCCCTGTGTGGAGGTGGCTATCCAGCCCCAAAGAACACATGTCCTTCTGGTCAGCTTTTCTCGTGCTAGTCAACCTTACTGTGGCAAAATGCCCGAGACAGTCAACTTAAAAAGAAGTCTTATTTTGGCCCATGGTATTAGAGGTCTCGACTGGTTGCTTTGGGGACAACCAAACTCCAAGTCAGAACTGCTTCCAGGGTATGTCTGCAGTGACCTACTATTCTTTTACCAGGTCCCATTTCCTGAACGTTCCAAACTCTCAGTTGGGTCAAAGCATTGGCAACAAGGGATTTACCACACAGTCTTTTGAGGAACTTTCTAGAACCAAACTATGGCAATAGGCTAATCCTTTTCAATTTCTTTACTTAATGGTTATGCGGGTATCTGTGGCAAGACATGCAGTGACAAATTAATTTATGTCGCTGTAAATGTCACCAAGTGTACTTCCTAACCTATATGCTAGCATCTATCTAGGCTATCTGTGTATATGTATAATCACCACAGCCCTTCTCTTTTCCTCCTTTCCTCCCTCCCATCTCAGGGGATGGGGGGATGGATGTGTGTATGTGCGGGCACGCATGTGTGTGTGCGATAATCTATTGCTCCGAGGGCCACGATGAACCAAACAACATGAAATTAAAGCAAGCCCAAGGGAGACTGATGCAATCTAGAGACGCTGTAAACACGAACTACGAGAGGCTGCTGCCAGCACAATGCGGCCGACTGTTTGATGGCGCCCTCATTTCTTTTCAAAATTAGGATTGTGTATTAATTCATGTATTGATTTGAGAGAGTGTGCACATGACATGGTGCACCTATGGAGGTTGGAGGCTCTGCAAGAGGAACTCAGGTCATCGGGTCTGGGGCAAGCACTTTTACCTACTGAGGCATCTCCCCAGCCCTAATTTGCTTTTGTTGTCTGGTTTTCCTTTATTTATTTATTTATTTATTTATTTATTTATTGTCTTTTCAAGACAGAGTTTCTCTGTATAGCCATAGATGTCCTGGAACTCACTTTGTAGACCAGGCTGGCTTTGAACTCACAGAGATTCGTCTGTCTCTGTCTCCCAAGTGCTGAGATTAAAGGCATATGGTACTTTTCCTGGCTCCCTCTTTATATAAAATAGAACACTCTAAAATAATAACAGAGTAGAGTAAATATACAAACCAGTAACAGTGATCTGTTATCACTAGTGTAGGCTAAGTCTTGGCTGTAACTGGATGTTCTATGCTTTGATATGGCTGGTATGGTGGCAGGTCACTATGGAATCACTGAGGACATGAGCAGTATCTTGTGCTGAGACATCAGAGCACTGATGCTGCCAGACCTAGAAATTCTTGAGTTTCCTTATAATTCCACGGGGCCACTGTAGTACATGTGTTCTTCCATAGATAGAAACCTCATTGTGCACATATGTCCATATGTAAGTTAGGCCATATTTGTCAGCCCGAAATGTAAGCAGGCAACCTCTCCTTTCAAACATTTTTAGACTGAGCTGGTGAAAACGGTGCTCTTCTGAAGTTCTTCTTTAAAGAAAAGTTGGGTTTTCTCTTCATAGGTTCTTGCTCATGAGACTGAAACAAACATCATACAAAATCTGATTTCCAGCCCAAGCCCTTCACATGATTGGGCCTATCAACTTTCTGTTATGGGGGGTGGGGTGGGCTCATAAGGCCTTTACCCTCTCTGAGGAGATGCTAGCAGTTAATGGTTGCTGGGAGACGGGGAAGACATTTTCTTCAGTGGTGTAGCCACTAAATGTGGCCAACGCTTTGGCAAATATTCTTTCTTGATGTGCGGATAAGCAACTCCAACAGCTCTCATTGGGTGACACAACAAGACATAAAAATAGAAGGGAAGTAGTTTGGGAGAGGAAGGGGGTCAAGAGGAGTGGGGGAGGCGATGTAAGAGAGTAATGAAGGGTGTATATGCTCAAGATACATTTTATATATACATACACATGTCATAATAAAATTCCATTCTATATATAATTAAAATAGGTTAACTTTAAAAATTGCATAAAATTGTGGCATTTTTTTGGCAGTGGGAAATCCCAAAGTAGACTCCCTGTTTCTTCCTGAAAAACT
>JADRCD010238865.1:0-34844 GCA_019843815.1 Montemys delectorum
GCCAGCCCCAGCAGGCACTTTTTATAGAAGCCTATACATAAGTATTGTTTAATGGATAACAAATAGAAACATTATTCTTGCTTTAAAAATATTTACACTATATTAATTCAACAGTTGACTGTGGTACTATGTGGAATTCAAGTATCAGAAGAGCATTTAGGAGAGACATATACTCTAACCTGTAGTATTCTTTTAGTTGAAAAAATGTCTGAGGTTATTTGGTCATGACCCTTATTTGCTAGGACCCTATTTGCATATTCTAGTTCAGCTGTCTAATACCTGCAGAACTGGACCCCTTGCTCCCATTTCTTCTTACCCAGTGTTCTTTCTCCTGGTGAATAGCTGTCTGTCTTTTAATTTGGATTTTCTTTGTCTTTGGTGATGTGTCTAGCCGTGAAGTGTTTTCATGTATCATTCTAGGATTAGCTGAGATCTCGGTTTCTGTGGATTGCTTTCTCTCAGCAAATTTGAAAACGAATAATTATTTTCTATTTTCAAATGCTGCTTTCTGTATTATCTCCTTTCTGTTAATCTCAGTCTAAAATTAAATGTATAGCAAATCTTTCTGTCTACTTTATGGCACTTCACAATGCTTTTAAAAGAATGCTCTTCATTCTTTGTCTTTTCTTGCCTTTCCCCCCTAAGGAGTTCTTTCTTGCTCATAAATTACCCTTTCAGCTCTGTCAACCACTCACTGAACTCTCAGCTTTGATACTGGTGTTTTTCCTCTTGAAATTGTATTTAGATCTTGTATATGTTTTAAATATCCCCAGGACTCTCTGGATTTTGGCATATTGGTTTGTGCGCAGAACCTCAGAACTTAAGGGAAGCTGAGATAGGGAAGTTATGAGTTCAAGATTAACCTGAGCTACATGTAGAGACTCTGTCTGAAAAAATAGAGTCTTTGCATTCCTCCTTGAAATGGTTAAGATTGATTTTCAACTTCCAGATGTAGTTGATTTATATTCTGTGATCCAGTAGTCCAGTCCAGTACTAGTTGGTCTATTTTCATCAGCTTTTATATCTGTCATAATCTATACAGCTGAGTACATCTATCTTGTTTTTCCACGTATTTAATTAGATTTGGTTTTACACTGTGTTAAAAATATTTTTAGAAAATTTCTAGAGAATATTATCTTTCTTTAGGTAGGCTTATAAGTATTAACAATTAAATATCATCCCAATCCACTTTCTAGCCCTGCGATTTTTCTGGGTCACTCAAATTACTGGACGCTAGATCCATCTGTGCAAGGTCAGAGAGCTTCTACCTTACCTATGTTCTGTGATGTAACCCTGCTGGGCTGAGGCCAAAATAGAGAAGAATTTGCAGAATTGTTATTATAACCAAAATCTGAGTTCTGATTTTTCTGTAAAGTATCTCACTGATGTTAAAGCAAAATTCAATCTCAGAGTCTCTTTTGGACAGATACAGAGCAAAAATAACCTGAAGTATTTGGCTCTTGTCTCTGAGTTTCCACCTTTTAGTACATTGGTCAACTGTTATTCTCCATTGTTTGTTAGCCCTCTGATTATTATAAAAGATTTTAAAACTTACTTCAGCTTTGCAATGATTAGAATAATCTAATGTTAGATTTCAAAAACGAATCCTATTCTCTCAGTTTTCCCTCACACTCCACATGGATTCCATCTTTGTCTTTTTGTTTCATCTGCAATGATCTATAAAGCCCATCCTCTGATAACCAAACCACAACAAGAGGCCCTTAATCAATTCCCCTGTATGCTTCGTTGCCTCCTTGAGTTCTGGGTTTCTCAGCCATGGCACCATAGATACTTTAGGACTGATTCCTTACTGTGAGTCAGGAGGGAAACTGTCCTATGCACTGAAGAAAGTTAGAGTGTCTAACCTCCACGCATTTCCTCTCTTTCATTTGGTTCTAACAAGCAAAACTTTTCCTATGAGAAGATATTTCCAAAAGTTCCTTGTCAGACAAAAAACTATTCCCTCTGAGAATCACAATTTGTATCCATCCATTACACAGAGGTAAAGGATAAGAAATTAATACGTGTACTAGTTTATTAATACATTGATAAAAATGTCTAAATCTCAGCAAACATTTGAAGTTTCAATAAAAGAAAATTTGAATGGATGAGACTTTAGTAGAAAGTGTTTTTTCAACAATGTACTGATCTTTCAGAATAAGGAAACACACACACACACACACACACACACACACGTGCACACACATGCACAGACTCACATATCCATGTATGTTGTAAGTACTCATCAAAAGTTGGTCAAGGGTGCTTTCATTTATTTCTGTTACAAAAGTTGTTGCTGTTCATATTCTTCATAACACCTCATGCCAATTTTCTGTTCAGAGTTTTAGTTACAACGGCATCAACTTGACTTTTCCTCAGAACTTCTCACTGTTGTAGAGCCTTGATGCAACTTTTTTTCCATGGAGTGCTTTTTAACTCTTTCCTTACCCGAGTACATCTTGCAGATCTCAGCTTAACTTCCAATTCTTCAAATAAACATTTTGTTGAATGAATCGTTTTGAATGAAACTATCTGAATTCTCAGTTGGCTACTCTCTTAGCTGACATACGATTTCAAGATCCTGTAAGTGAAGCAAGATAAACGGAAGCAAACAAACCTAAATGTTGCCAACTGCTCTTTTCTCTGCTATGTCCCCTCATCATTTTCTCTTGATTTGCTGAGTCCCCCAAATAAAGATCCAGGCAGTGTCCACTGGTCATCCATCACTTTTTCTGCTCATCCTTTCTTCTGTAACTAAGCTCTCAGATGGTTTCACTGGCTGGTGCCTTGTGGCCAAACTATGGTTCCAAAGGAGGCTAAAAAGAAAAGCAACTCAACTTGCACCTTTTTTTTTCTATTCCCGTAAGTTTTACTTTGCAAATACACATCAATACCACACACACCACATTTCTCAAGGGGAGTTAAACGTGTTTCAGTTCTTTTTTTTTAATTTTTGAAATAAAAAATTAGTCTGAATTGAAATTTCTCCTTCAGGTCCAGAAGGTTCTGTTAGGACTTCTGTTTAGTCTCTCTTCTAGAATCTCTGTGTAATGGTGTTTCTAGTTTATGGTAGAGGTGAGTTTAAAGCCTTCAGATCTAAGTTGAAAGACTTTTACTGAGCTCTCCCGGAATCACTAGACCCTTTCCGTAACCTGCTTCCCGACAGTGGATAAACAGTCTGCAGTGTGTGGACGGTTGGGAATGGGTCGCATGTGCTGTATTTTTCCATCACTCCCGCTGTGATTGAGATGATAAAAGATAGAATGCTAATTTTAACAAAAGAGCCTTGAACTGACAAGAGCTTAGTAGAAAATATTTTGAAAGCATATACTGTCTTTTGTGCATACGGTTTATCTTCATTATTTTGATCAGACTATGAGAAACAGATGTGAGATGCCTGTCTCTTTCTCTGGGGAGAAATAATAATACTAATGAAATACAGATTATGCTTAAACAGATAATCAAAAAATTAAAATTTATGGCACCAAATAGGTCTTGGCATGTGACGTTGAACTTGAAGCAGCTGAAGATCACGAGCATAGGAGACATATGAGAGACCCTGAAAAGAGAAAGAAGATACTTGAATTGCATATTCCTGAAATATTAAAAAAAAAAAACAAGCCTGAGAGGAAAAAAAAATCTTAAATAAAAAGTCTAATCCCTATTTTATCAATATGAATAATGCATGCAGCATTAATCAAGATGTAACTGTAGGAACACCTGGAAATTACAGCTCAGTTATGATGGAGTAAGGTATCATCTCCCAAATGCGTATGACACACAGATATTTTATTTGACTTTTTGGGATAAAAAAAAACAAAAATATGAGCTGGCAGATGTGCGAGCGCCTAGTGCAACGGGGAATTCTAGGCAGGGAATGGGAGCTCCAGCTTTAAATGTTTTTCAGATTAATATGATTTAAAAATAATTTAAGTTCAGAGTCAAATTGAGTGAGAGGCAGGGAGATCCCATATCTACCTTCAAACACACCACAGTGGTACACATATTGTGATCAGTGAAGGCACACTTGACATGCCACGGTAGCCCAAACTCCACAGTTCACACCAAGATTTATTCTTGGTGTTGTGCACTTTATGGGTTTTGATTAATGTTTGGCATGTCTGGGTTACTATGGTATCATACAAGGAAGTTTCGAGACCTTCCTAAATTTTGCACTTACCAATCCATCTCTTCCTTCAGTCTCTAATGTCTGCTCTGTATGAAATTCATGTAACATGTCTGCTTTCCCTTCGTTGGTGTTACCAGGTATACCGTCCTTCATCCATTTACTTTAAAGCTATGTGTGTGGGTTTTCTTTTCAGTAATTAATTTTTTATTCACTTTATATCCCAGTCACAGACCCTGCTACTCTCCTCTCAGTCCTGCCCTTACAACTGTCCCCTATTACTCCCTTCCCTTCTTCTCAGAGAAGGGGAAGTCGCCCCTTGAATACCACCCCAACAAGAGACATCTAGTCCCAGCAGGACTAGGCACATCCTCTCCCACTGAGGCCCAACCAAGCAGTCCAAGTAGGAGGAGAGGGAGCCAATGACAATGCCATGGAACTTGATACAGCCCCTGCTCCAGTTATTAGAGGATTCACATGAAGGCAGAGCAAGCTGCACATCTGCTACAAGTGTGTAGGTGGCCTAGGTGCAGCCCCTGAATGTTCTTTGGCTGGTGGTTCAGTCTCTGGGAGCCCCCCATGGGCACAAGTTAGTTGACTCTAAGTCTTCTTATGGTGTCCTCGACCTTTCTAGCTCACTCAAGTCTGTCCCTCACTCTTCCACAAGACTCCCTGAGCTCTGCCTGATGTTTGGCTGTGGTTCCGTACATCTTTGTCCCTCAGCTGCTGGATGAAGCCTCTCAGGAGACAGTTATGCTAGGCTCCTGTCTGCAAGTATAGCAGAGTATCATTAATAGTGTCTAGGGTTGGCTCTTTCACATGGAATGAGTCTCAAGTTGGGACAGTCACTGCTCCCTTTTGATCCCTGAGCATCTTATAGGCAGGACAAATTTTAGGTTGAAGATTTTATGGGTGGGTTGATGTCTCCCTCTCTCCATAGAAAGTCTTGCCTGGCTACAGGAGGTGTCCAGTTCAGTCTCTGTATACCACCACTGGTAGGAATCAGAGCTCAGGTCACTCCAATAGACTTCTCGAAGCCCCACCCTCATCCCAAGCCTCCAGCTAGTCTCAGAGATGCCTCCCACTGACTTCCATCCTCACTCCCAGCCCCTCCCTGATGTCCCCTGATCTGGGTGGGAGAGGGAGTGAGGAGGGGAACAGGGATGGTGATCTGATGTGTGGCTTTGTTTTTGTTGCTGTTGCTTTGTTCTGAGAGTTGACAAAAAAAAAAAAAAAACAACAAAAAACAACCACCACAACAAAACACAACATATTGAGGGGTCTCACATTCTGATGCCCACTTCAAGTAACACTTTGTTGATATCTTAAGGTAGTTGCTATTTCAAGTTACTATTGGTGATTATATTCATACCTACCTCCTACTGCTTGCTGTATCTTGTCCTTGTTTTGGGTTTCTATGTTATATTCTTCAGGTTTGAGTTTTGTTTTTGTTTTTGTTTTTGTTTTAGCTTTCTATGGTTTTAATTGAATGCTATGTATGTCTCTTATGCTGGGTTAATTACTCGAATGAAAGACTGGAGGCGACTACATTGTAAAGGAAGGAGTTCTACAGAGCTTCATGCTACTAGAGGCACAAGGGCCACACAACTCAGTGCACTTTCTGGTGAACTATATACAAGTTATGGTTTCATTTCTCCTCACTTGAAGGCTATTGCTTACGTTTTTATTAACTATTTTTAGTGGTTCTAGTCTTTTGAGTGGCTTACATTTTTTCAATAGACATTTCCAACGTCTAATTTAAAAAAAATCTAAGTCTACTTTGGAATAACTACAGTACAGACACTTTATAATAGCAAAATGGCCCTGGTCCCTTCTTCCTGTCTCATGTCATTATTGGTTTGGTTCATTTTACTTACATGCAAGTATACTTGTATGTCACATTCACACATGTATAAACCCATGTGCAGAGGCAGGCTTAACTTATCACATTTTCTAAGATGAATTTCCTAAATGTTTCTGATTTAACCCCTGCGATGTACATGGGAAAACATGGCTGGAGAAGTCTGGAATTGTATAGTTTTGACACTCCTCCATTGATGAATTCATAGCTGATTGGACTGTTAGGAGATGAGGCTGGGTCGCAGAACATAGGTCACTGGCTGTGGCTTGGCCCTAACCCCTTCTCTTGTCTCTCTCTGTCTCATGTGTGCTGTGAAGTACTCTACTCTGCCTCAGCATATTCTCTTTGTCATGGTGTTCTGTCCAAATGCACATTGTCCCAGCAGCAACAGGGTTGAGTGAACATGGCTCGTTCCCCTAAAATCATGAGCCCACATAAAAGTCTTCCTCCCTTTAAGTTGTAACAAGGTAATTTGTTACAGCCATGAAAAACTGGCTAATATGTTCACGGAAGTGCAAACATCCTCTTTTATCTTCCTATTGGAGTTTTAATTTTTCAGGTTTGTCCACAGCGAGCCTCCAGCAACTGATTCATCGTGTGTGGTAGGTTTTCTTCAAAGGCTTGGTCCTGTGGAGCTTTTTGCTTCTCTAAGTGATTATAATCCCTGTCACACACTTACAGGGGCTAGAGGGTCATCCCGTGACCTTCTCTGAATTTGCAAGACCCAAGAAGACTTGACCTTTCATTGTAAAAGGTCTTTACCTTTTTAGGATGGTGTGAAATCTTCTAATCTTTTCATACACTGAACCAAAAACTAGAAGTCAGTCATTTACTTTTTTATTTTATAAAGATTTATTTATTTATTTTATGTATGTGAGTACACTGTCGTCCTCTTCAGACGCACCAGAGGAGGGCATCGGATCCCATCACAGATGGTTGTGAGCCACCATGTGGTTGCTGGGAATTGAACTCAGGACCTCTGGAAGAGCAGTCAATGCTCTTAACCACTGAGCCATCTCTCCAGCCCCAGTCATTTACTTTTAGAAGTTTAGGATCTTTGTTTGCACGTGGATGCGTACCCATAATAGCAGTTAACTTTTTTTTTTTTTTAAATTAGGTATTTTCTTTATTTACATGTAAATTTCTCCTTTCCCAGTTTCCCCTCCAAAAAACAAACAAACAAACAAAAACAACAAGAACAATCTCCTATTGCCTCCCCCATCCCCATGCTTGCCACCCCACCCTCTCCCACTTATTGGCCCTGGCATTCCCCTACACTGGGGCACAGAACCTTCACAAGGCCGAGGACCTCTCCTCCTACTGATGATCAACTTTGCAATCCTCTACTATACACATGCTGCCAAAACAATCAGTCCCACCATGTATAGTCCTTGGTTGGCAGAACAACCCACAAACCACAAGAAACTTAAGAAGAAGGAAGACCAAAAGGTGGACATTTCATTCCTTCTTAAAAGGGGGAATCAAATACCCATGGAAGGAGTTGCAGAGATTAACTATGGAGCAGAGACTGAAGGAAGGACAAGCCAGCTAAATATAGCTATCTCCTGAGAGGCTCTGACAATACCTGACTAATACAGATGTAGAGGCTCACAGCCATCCATTGAACTGAGTACACGGTTCCCAATGAAGGAGTTAGAGAAAGGTTCTATGGAGCTGAAGGGTTTGCAGCCCCTTAGGATGAACAACAATATGAACTAACTAGTACCCTCAGAGCTTTTAAACTTTTAAACTTTTAAAAATAAGTTTTCAGGAAAACGTTATGCTTAAAGACGTTTTTAATCTGAAAAATAAAAAATACTTCATTGCATTCCAAGGAGATGTACACATTTACAGTTCAGATGACCTTTCTTCCTCTTATCACATTAAAGAGGGTACTTCAATGAAAATATTAGCACTGCCTCTTTATAGGCTTTGAATAGCTTGCACTGTAGGAGGCAAAGAGCATAACATACAGAGGCATTTCTCAATCTTCTCAATTTCTCAAATTTCTCAGTTTCTCTTGATCACTCAAGCTCAAACTAGTCTTCTAAACTGATAGCAAAGCTGGGCTGGGCTCATTTTTTGGAAAACAGTAATTGTTCATCAAGTATTGTATTTACCCCAGGGCCAAGGCTTTATAAATGCTAAAATCGTATGTGATCCTGCCGCTCATTCAGAAGCATGTAAAGTGCCAAGAGGTGAGGCATTAGTGCTGTTTTAGGCATGGAAGATAAGTAGTTAACTCTGTGGTGAGTCATGGTCAGAGCTTCAGGAAACTCAGCTCTGAGCTGAGGGCTCACTTCATTTAACCCCCTCCTCACCCTGACAAATTCGAGCTTGCCCATGAACAACATAGTAAAGTGATCTGTGACTGTGGAGAGTGGCCATTCTACATAAGCTGCAGAGCTGGAGTCTTCACAAAAGAGACTATTTCAGGCTTGTAAGAGAACCTTCTTCTGCGGCTATGAGCAAAAGGGATGAGGCTTGACTCTTGGCTGGGCTTCCAAACCAGAGCTTTGGAGGACTGATATATTCCTTCTAAGTATTGGGTGGAACAAAGGGGCAATGAATAACAGAGATGTCACTGGAGTAGAGGAAGCAGATGACGTGACAGGGTTTATACTGACATGACAGGTTTCCTTCTTAGGCTTTATTTATCTGACTCTCAATAGACAGGATGTGAACTATCCAGAACACAGTGAAATACGTTCCTAATTATTTTCATAAGAAAGCAGAGGTGGGAAAAATATCAAGTGGTGGAACATTGGATCTTTGACAACATGAAATTTTAAAAGATTTTAAAGCAATTTCTGAGGAAGGGAAATGAAAAAATTAAATTTAAAGTTAGGACAAGTATTATGTGTCTGTGTATGAATATACCATGTGAGTATGAGTGTCAGTGGGAGCCAGAAGAGGGCATCACAGCCCCTGGAGCTGGAGTTGTAGATGGCGGTGTAATTAGTGGCCCACTTACTGTGGGTGTGCCGTGGTATCGTTGTGGGCTTCAGAATAGAACCATGGGTGTCAGTTCTAATCTTCCACTTATTGTTCAAGTGTGCTAGAACCTGAACTCAGGTCTTCTGCAGGAGCCCATAACTGCTGAACTACCTTTCCATGGGATTACTAACATTTTCCTCAACATACAGAATATCTGTCTCCTCCTTAAGGGAACTCAGGGTTCACACATTATTTTTCAACTGTTCTACAAATACATTAATCATCATCATGGATTATATCATTTTCTTCATGATTTTCAGTTCTTTTATGAACACCAAGCCCTGGGATGCTCTAATTGCAAACCCAAAATAAACTAAGACTTCTTCTTTCTTGTCTGCATATACCGTTCACATGTTCCCTTGAAATAACTTCCAGAGACATTCTGGAATTCCAGGCAAAAAAAAAAAAAAAAAAAAAAAAAAGAGAGAAATATTTGTGCCAAATTAAAGTTAAAGGGCAGACCCTGGTGGAGGAACTGTGTTTATAAAATCTTTATGTGAAAATTCTGAAAATTAGGGGTAGCTTAAATCACAGAACTGTGGAACTTAAAATATTAAATCTCTCTCCCAAATGTTAAAGCCGTAGTCTGGACTCTTTAAATTGTAGTGGTTCTCAACTCTGGGGACTTCATTATTACTTAATTTATGGTGTGTGTGTGTGTGTGTGTGTGTGTGTGTGTGTGTGTGTGTGTTCATGAATGCGTGTCGGTGTGTCATGATATCTTTGTGAGCTTCAGAGTAGAACCATGGGGGTCAATTCTTATCTCTCACTTTCTTTGAGGCCTCGTCTTTGTTCTTTGCCACTGAGTCCTCCTGGGTAGCTGGCCAGTGAGCTTCTTGATATGCTCCTGTCTCAGACTCCCACCTTGCCTAAGGAGTTCCAGAATTCCAGATGGATGCTGCCACATCTTACTTTGTGTGTGTGTGGAGGGGAGGGGGGATGAGGGTAGGATTTGAACTCAGGTCCTCACACTTGAGCAACAAGCACTCTACCCACTCAGTTATCACCAACTTCAGGGATTTGGGGTAGAGCATAGGAGAGCATTACTATCCAACAATATCACACTGCAGATGCGGAAGTCTTTCAGTTTCCCGATGCCTCAGATAAAAACGTAAAGTCGTGATCTGCACACACAGACGCTGATGTCAAAGCTTTGCAGCAAACGTACAGCTTTCTCAGCAGCTCTGGGGATCACAACTCTTCCAGTTTTTATCCTGCAGGCTGCTGCTGCAGTGTGCGAGCTGCCCATTGCCTTCTTTGGTCTTACAGTATGTATCCTACTTTATAACAAATATAGATTCAGAGTGACTAAACTTTGGTGCATACACGTGGAAAGCTCACAGAACACCAGGGAGTGCCAATTTACGGTGGTTAGAAGCCACTGTTCCTTCAGCATGGATGGGTATTTTTAAACTATGTTATCTACTGTAATTAAATGAATGAGTGATTTGCACTGAGTGCAGTCTACTATAGATGTTGAGTTCATATATTACAAATGGAGGAAGTCAAGGGCTCTTTATAAAACAAGTCATGCCTTAAAACTTGTTTATTTAGTATTTTAACTTCCACAGTTTTGTGACTTAAGATACCACTAATTTTCAGAACTTTCACATAAAGTTTTTATGAACACACTAGCTTTCCCTGGCCTTCATTTTGGTTTCCCCTTTCAGTTTATTTCACACAAACATTTCTGTGCTTTTCCCTAAAACTTCAGTACAATTAAGAAAGTTCCATAAACCTCAACAGAAGAAACTTGAAAGCATTATATACACTCCCTCTCTACCTTTTTAAGCTGAGGAATGTATTTTATGGGGTCTACCCAGGAGAGTTCATTATTGCAAGGCTGTTCGAGGCACCTAAATAATTAACCTGGATTCAATATACTTGTGAAATTATTGCCTTAAGTTCACCTTGGTGACTGTTTGCCATTAAATTAGTAGAATAAATAATTTATGTCAAAATGTGACTTGAGAATACCATTAAAACCAAGAGGATTTGTTCATTATTTGTAAGAAATTAGATGAAATACACATCCCCCAATGCCCACTGTCCTGTGCTGTGAACAGTGTGTTAGTACCACAGTTTTGTGGAAGAATAGATGCAGAATTCCTGGGCCGATGTGATACCTCATTGATGCATGTGTGGAATACCCTGACTAAATGCACACAGAAGAAGGTGGAGTGCCCCAGTGTAGGGGAATGCCAGGGCCAATAAGTGGGAGAGGGTAGGGTGGCAGGCATGGGGAGGGGGGAGGCAACAGGGGTTTGTTCTTGTTTTTGTTTGTTTGTTTGCTTGTTCGTTTGTTGGAGGGGAAACCGGGAAAGGAGAAATTTACATGTAAATAAAGAAAATATCTAATTAAAAAAAAAAGAAGGCTGAGTGTCTGTGTGGTGGTATGAAGATATTAGTCTCAAGAAAATAAAAATAAAATGATTCTTAGGTGGTAAAAATATATTAACAGAATAATTTTTTTTTATTTCGATCATGACAATTACTGAACTTTTGTTGTCTAAAAATCACTGGAGTGTTTTACTTCAAGAAAAGCCCAACAGTAGGTCAAAGGTTGACTCAAGAATATTATTAAGACAGGCATGGTGAGCACTTGGGGAGCAGAGGGAGGTGAATCTCTGAGTTCCAGGCCTGCCTATTCTAGACTACACATTCTAGGCCAGCCAGGGCTATGCATCAAGAATTTGTCTAATGAAAAAGCAGAGAAGAATATTACTTAAACAATACTGGAAGTGATTCTGGGATGGGTAGGTAGCGAGGTCAAACTTCAAGGAATGCTGCTTGGTGATTGGATGCAAAAGTCCATGCCACATACTTGCGCAGCGTTGGTGTCTAGTTTGCTACCATTGCTTAATAAATGTAATGATATTTATGGCAAGTACTCTGTGTCTGGCCCTGTTGCAAAGAATAGTCATCAGGACCGCAGAGCTTTGACTTATGGTAGAGGGAGTCATCCTCAACACCTCTGTCACTTTTCTTAGGACATTCTTTTAACATGGCTCCTTTCCAGTATTTTTAATGTAATATATTAGCTTCCCTGTTAGGGACTATGATTTAAAAAAATGATGTCAAGGGAGGTGACTGAAGTCAAGAGTTTGGCTTCCCACAGGGGAGGTATCAGTACTCGCAGAGCACATCAGGTGGGAGATGGTGTCACCTTCCTCGAGTTTGGCTTCTCGCACATCATCAGGGCTGACCTCATTTCCCAGCCTGGCCTCTCTCTGAGGGTGTTTTCTTGTCATCGCAACCGGGCTTCACCTCAGCCCAGTGATAAAACACCACCAAGCAGGTAGTTTGTAGCCTGCTGAGCGTTGCATGAAATGGTCGGAATGAATATCCCCAGGATTGCCACAACAGGCTGCAAACACCGGGGAAAACACTGTTGAGAAACGGCTGTTTAAAATGGTCATAGGAAAGTGCAGAGTGAGGTTGAGTGGGGTCGCTTCTCATGGATAGCGAGCCACAGGTATGTGAGGGGATGGCTGAGGAAGAAAGCCGCTCAAAGACTGGTCAGGCTGTGTTTTCGGAGGGTCATGGAGACAGGTTGTAAAGATGGACAGTGGTTAGACCACAGAGAACTATTACTCACCTAAGTTTTGAGAAACTTAGGACTAGTCACTGAGCAGAAGTGTAACTGGATACCGTTTTAAAATGTGCCAGGATGGAAACAACCTCAGAGTTTATACACTTCTTAGAGCTTTCGTATGTACGGCTTACTTCCTTACTGTCAGTGCCTCTCAGGCCAGTGACCCGCTCAGCCTGGTAAGGAGTGGGACAGACAAATCAGCGTAGGTCTGATGCAATCATCTTCTACCTATGTGCCAGCTTCTCGTGCCTGTAGATATGTGACTGACATGGCTGGGCAATCTGAAGTAAAAGTGTGTTCCTGAGGATTTGTATTTGCTCCTGTGCCTCCATTGTAAAAATTACAAGCAATTTAAGACCCCAAAGAGGCAGTTCTGGAGACTGGAGGCTTGGAATCAGTCTCACAGGGCTAGAGTGGAGCGCCTGGACCACAGTTCCTTTAGACAACTAAGGCATCTTGGTAACCACCTATGATAGGGTGTTGGGAATTTCCTTCATTCTTAGCCCCTGAATCCTTCCTTCTGTCAGGCCAGCCTCCTGGTTTGAGAATTATCTCCTTCACTTCTCTTGCATGCTCAGTTTCCCACTGTTTCGCTCTTATCAAGACACTTAACAATTCTATTTAGGACCTTGGGGTATTTCCAGAAGAATCTGTCCATCACCAGATCTCTAGTGGAATCACACTCGCCAAGTCCTTCTGCCATATAAGGTGACACTCACGGGCTCCGGAAACTACAACCAAGATATGGTGGCCATCACTCAGTTCACCGTAAGAACTCTGGGTGAATTTCTACTTCCCAGTAACCAGAGAGGCCTCTTTCACTCCCCCTTCCTTCTTTGGGGGATAATTTGGAGAAGCTTTTGTGCTGGAGCTGCTACGGTGACTTTGATAATCAGTGATGGGCAGGAAGTGTCCCTCCTACAGTAGACAGTGAGGACTCAGTTCTCACTGGGACACACAGAGTCACAAAGAGCACGCCTTCCAGTTCCCTGCTGGGCAAGATGGGCAGCCATCCTTTCTGTTCCCACCGCAGTGGGGCGACATGGTTTGCAGCTGGATGCATCCACACCACTCTCCTAGACAAAACCCAAAATTGCTAGTGTGCCATTCTTGGTGAGAAAAAAGTTTACAACTGCAACTTTAATTAGTTATATAGAAGCTGAAGCATGCTGATGCAGGGATAGAAGAAGATGAAATTTCTGGCTCACCCTCTTTAGGGTAATGATTGAGGCTCTATAAGATAATTTGAATATTCAAAGTTGAAGCTAGTCAACGCATCAACTACTGTATTATGATTCCATCTTGCTTTAGTCATATCCCACTACTTCATGAATACTCGGAATAATTAAGATGATAACTTCGAGGGTATTTGTTTGTTTTTTAAGGTGGAAGCTGAAAGATAGATTCTTTGGTAAAGTGCTTGTCAGATCTCCAGAGTCCATCTTAAAAGCTGTTTAGGGCATAACAAAAACTTGTAATTCCAGTGTTGTAGAGGGGGAGACAGATGTATTCCCAGAGCCTACTGCCCAACCACACTAGTGAAAACAATAAGCTCTGTGTTCAGTGAGAGAATAGCTGAATATTTCCAGAGGGTGACACCTCATGCTGACCCATGGCCTCCACATGTACATGGCTCCCACACTTATACAAACATATACATATGCACTGGCATGTACACACACATACACATACACACGCCACACATAGATAAACACAAACAAAGAATGTGTTAAATTTCCTCTGGAACACAGGCTTTAACCAGGTTTCAGGTTCCAACATAATATAATTTAATAGGAGAGAGTTCTTGACAGTAAGAGGCAAAATTTATATTTAAAAGGCCTGGATCCTGACATGTTAACGGATGTTGGCAACCAACACCAGAGCAACTGAAGGTTGTTATTATGCAGGACAAAGAAGTCTCTCCTTTGTAACTAAAGGTGTTCTAGGGTGCTTGTTGCTCACAGGGAGGGGTAGGCACCTGGCTCTCTTTTCTTAGGGCAGCTTTATCCAAATAAAACACAGCATGTTTCATCACCCGTAATGGAAAGTGCCTGTCATCCCTTGATCATCATCATATGGTTGGTGGCCGGTGGATAATGGACTACTGAGTGTCAAGGTGACTGGCTTTCAATGCACACAAAACTAAAAATTATAGACCTGTCATTCCCGAGGCAGGCCACAATTAGCTGTCTATGCAACTTGAAATATCCATTTTGCCAGCTAAGTAATCACTTGACTGGAGTTTTTCATTTTGGAAGCATTTCTGAGCCTTTTGTGTGCAGGTCCTTAAAACTGTATGTCTGAAAAGTATAAATAAACAGTGCAGTTAATCAGACGGATTCTTTCTCGATACACCTCTTAGCAAGCACACGGGCAAACCCTACATTTGTTACAATAATAACAACACTTCTGTGACTGAAGGGCACAAACCTTGGGTATGTTGTAAGTGATGGGGAAAGTTCAAGCTGAAATGTGTGATCCATGTTTTAATACTGTAAAGGCCCAGGGCTGAGAAAGAAACCTAGAGATTTTCCTCAGTTGGATACCATGATTGGGCCAATAAGTAAGAAATGAAAATCAGCCCAAGGAATGTCAATGTTAGAGACATTCAATGCTTCAAGACTATCCACCCATGAGTTTCCTACATAAGTTTTCTCTCTTTGTGTCCTCCTGTTGTGAGCAGATCAGTGTGTATGCAGGTGGGTGTGTGTCTGGAGTCAGCACTGAGGCCAGAGCAGGATGTTGGGAGCCTTCCAAGAGCTCTCACTCCTTTACTGGCTTGAGGCAGGGTCTCTCACAGTGAAGGCTCAGCAAGTTCTTAGGATTCACAAATCCCTGCCCCTCACTCCGTTCCCTGGGTAGGTGGGCTGGTATCCTAGGGCTATGCAGCTATGCTGGGCCCTTTGGTGGATACTGGCTATTCAAAAGTAGATCCTAATGCCCACAGGTCTAGCACGCTTACCCACTGACCCACTTCCCCAGCTCCTAGGGTTGATGTCTAATTTCACATCTGAGTTCTACCCTTTCTCTTTTGCAGGTAGAGAAAAATGATGTCAGTGGAGGTTTTTTTTTTGTTGTTGTTGCAATTTCCATTTTATGTACAGCCAACCAGGATTCCATAATCTTTGTTCAGATTCTAGACTGTCTGATTGAACACATGGCTTATCCCATCTCCCCCGTGTCCCCACCTCCAGTCCATATTACTCTCCCTCTCACTTCAATGAGCTATGTCTAAATTTAAATTGCCAAGCCACAAGGATACAAGAGAACCGAACAATCAATACAAATTAAAGGAGAGCTCAAAGTCTGAGCTCAGAGGTGTTTGAATGAAACTCTCCCTATAAGTCTTGGCATGCTTGTGATTTTATTTAATACTCCATCATGGTTTTGATTACTGAGAACGTTAGACAGGGTTACAAAGAACAGAAAAGATTTGCCTGGCACAGTCTAAGAATTGAATTTTTATTGTATTGAAATAGGTCCTAACTAGGCTGCTGATGGTAAAATATTGACTATTCTTTTGTTTTGAGTGACTGAGTGTCATATTTTACTGGGAATTGATTTCTGAGCCACAGTCAAAGAGTGATTGAATTTGCAATTAGAGTCACTCTGTTGTGCAACTTGGGTTATGCAACAATCATTATGAACAGCAACAGGGATTGGGAACAGGGCTTCCCTCTAATCGACTAGGTTTTGGTAGTATATTCAATTTTGATAGGACCAAAAAGTATTTTATTTTATCATTTCCCTAACTCAAAGGTGGAAGCATAACTGAGGGCCACAGGAGGCTTGATTCTCTGTTTTATAAAGGCTACTGACAAAAGGACTGGTTTGTCAAAATATAATTGTCAACACCATGGGTGATTTTTAGTTATTAGCAGCTGAAACTGTGCACCCACACAAACACACCACACACATGCACATAAGGTTTTTGGTTTTTTTGTTTTTGTTTTTGTTTTTTTGAGACAAGGTTTCTCTGTGTAGCCCTGGCTGTTCTGGGACTCACTCTGTAGACCAGGCTGGCCTCGAACTCAGAAATCCCCCTGCCTCTGCCTCCCAAGTGCTGGGATTAAAGGCGTGCGCCACCACTGCCCAGCTGCACATAAGGTTTTTGATTGGACAATTTTTAATTGTAAAAATATAAACCATGAGGGTGAGCACAGGCTAGATCGTCTCCAGGAAAGCATCTTAAAGTGCACAGAATAAGCAAATGAGGACTAAAATGGGTGGAACCAGATGAGTTTTAGTGATTCACCCCAGAAGGGCAAGGGTGGTGCTCTTATTAAAGGAATGAAAGAAACCCCAGTCCTGGCATGGTTCCTTACCCTTATGTAAAGGTCAGTCTGTCCTGAGCTGGCTGAAGATGTGGCAGCCAAAGGTGTCTCTTCATGATAGGGGCAGATTGTCTTTGGGAAGTGTAAAATCCTCTATTAAAAGGAAGTGTTCTTGACTGGCTGCTTTAAGACGTCAAATCCTTCTGGCATGGAGATGTATGCGCACTTGTGTGTTCGGCTCTCTTTGACGCTTCTAAAGTAGTTCCAGTGTGTCCTTATTTTCAGAGTTCTATATATTTGGGAGTTGGAGATACTGGCCTGAAGTGACTATTACTTGAAATATATCATGATATCAGAAATCAGAAATAGATTATCATCATCACACGTGAGTTAGGTTGGGGTATAACCCTGTCTCTACAAAGTGTTTGTCCTGTGTCCCATGGCTAAGATTAAGATTATCTCTAGAGTCTAGAAATGAAAAGTTTGTCATACTGTTTCAGAAACACTTCAGCTCTTGTCTGAGTACAACTTATTAATTCCAAGTGGCAAAAAGTAGGGATGGGAAAGAGCCAAGGGATTCGACGTGTTTGTTCTAGTGTCGACAGCGATAGTGACAGGTGTTATCTACTTTTCTATACTGGTCAA
The DNA here is from genome assembly GCA_019843815.1 of Montemys delectorum. Lineage (NCBI taxonomy): Eukaryota > Metazoa > Chordata > Mammalia > Rodentia > Muridae > Montemys > Montemys delectorum. Next base: position 17,499 of record JADRCD010238865.1, read on the forward strand.
GTGTGTTTGGGTCTGAGCAGTGGTCTGTGAGTGTGCGATATGATAGGCCAGATGCAGCAGAGCCTAGCAGCTTACGACGGACAGTTGCTGAGAGTCACAACTGTTAGCATGTTTCCATGGTGATGCTACTTGCATTGAACAAACTTTCAGTTCTTTGGATAACCTCATTCTACTTGCGTTTTATAATAAGCCAAGAATACCAACACTCATGGAAACAAAGCAGTTTGACCCAGTGTGGACAGTTTGACAATGGTTAAGACAAAACTAGACTCTAAAGTTTCTGATTTCCTGTGCATGATACCTTCCCCCTAGATGACTTGTTTTAATCATAAGACTCAGAAAATTAAGAGCAATTTCAAGGTGGTGTTGTATCCCTCTGATCTATTTTAAAAAAAATCTCTTGAAAGTCAGAATAATCATCTCATCTTACCAAATCCATTGCATAATGCGCCCAATATAAAAACATGATTTATTTATACATTAATTAAACCATCTTTTACATTCATGGCTACTACAGAGAAGAATCATAGATGTTAAGGAAATTCTTTATTTAAATATGCCTTTCTTGGTGAGCAGGTGGATAAAAAATAAAGAGAAATAAAGAAAAAACTCACTAATCTTCCACAGTGGCTGTTTCCATGAAAGTCAACCACCAAGCAGGAAATGGTACAAAGACATCTCTCAGTGTGGATGTCAGAGGAGCTGGCCTTATACTAGCCGGAGTTGACATTATTTTTAAAACTAACAAAGTATTTGGTTACAGTACAAAGTCATAAAAAAAACTCTCTTTCTTTTTGAGAGAATTAGATGGGACTAAACTTTCTTAAAAGATTTATATGAAAAATACGTTGCATACAAGTAGTAAGTCATTTCTACTAAATGTAGTTGAAGATGAGTCTTTAAGAAAAATCCAACAAGCTTTTGTAAATTTATTTTCATAGTGCTTGCTGTACTTGTAAGGAGGTAAATGAGTCATAAACAAAATAAATGTAACAAGGAAGATTTCTTAGTTTATAGAAAAATGTAATGAATAAATTAAACTCGAAATTAGTACAGATCTAATAATACAATATCTTCCTTCAGGGCTCAGCTGCTTGGTAACATTTTCTGCCTTTTTGAGTTCACGATGTCTTGATGTTGTTTTTCTGGGAATAACCAGATTTAAAAAGGAACAGAGGTGAGACAAGTTTTATGTCTTGGCAGAGATATATAAATATATACAAATTATTAGAATTATACATTACTATAAACAATTTTAAAATGATAGGTACATAAAATTGGCCATTTATGTATTCGTTCTCCTTAAGATCATGCATAGGCTTATATCTCACACTAAAACAGTTGGCTTATATCTCACACTAAAACAGTTATAAATAATACAGCAACTAAGTCAGCTTGGTATTAAAAGCAGAATTTTGTAGTGCCTCTTACACACTCACGTCGCTCAGTCCTATAGATAAAAATGAAAAAGTCCCGTAGTTCCCCGCCCCCTCGGCCCGCCCCAGTCCCTAGAAGCCCCCAAATGCGTCTAGTTGTTCTGTGGGACCTTTTTTCTTTTTATAAAAATTATTCTGTCACACACTGTGCCTGTATCTGTCATTTTATCTGAATTGTATGTGAATTATACCTTGAATAGATTTCCCCACACTGGAGAAACGAACGCGTTCGTTCCTCTTCTGAATATTTTAGACTTGTGTGAGTTCTCCCATATTTTTGTTTTTGTGCAAGGCCGCTAGCAAGGAGGGCTGGAGCCTTGAATGCTGACAGCCTCCATTAGCGTTAATGCGGGTCTCTTATCTCCCAGGCTCTCCTACGCTCCCCCCTCGCTGGCTCTTGTCTGATGGTTCACTGACACCGTTGACAAGGCTGACACCACCAATCAGCTTCGGCTCAGCAAGGTCACTGTTCAGACTTGACTCGTGATTGGCTGCTGCGCTTCAGCGTGTTATTACTGTCTGATTTGATCGGAGGCAGGGGGTGGTCTCCAATCAAACAGAGAAAAGGTCCTAGAGAAGGTAATTAAATCCTGTCAGAGGCAATTATCGGTTCCAGGGCCATGACTCTGGCCCTGAATGCAGATGATCTGAAACTGTATTCTTGTAGAGATTCAAGAGGGCTCCTGGCATGGTTCAGTTAGGCACAAAAGGAGCGGCGGGCTCTCTGCAAACAATCAGCTTTGTATTAGAACCTTTTCTCCTTCATTCCCTTTTTACCCGAAGATTTCTATTTTCGTCGATTTAAAAAAAAAAAAATCTTTTCCAGACCACTTTCTAATTAATTTAAGAGACAACATATCACTTTCTTGTACATAAATAATGACACATTTTACCAAAGAACTTCCAAACACAGGCCGGTTCAAACAGGCTTTACCCAGGCAAAGCAAATCATCCCACAGAACAGCAGTCGGGAGTTTAGACCGCAGAAGGAGAGACTGTCACATTCCAAGGCAGTGGTGCCTCAGACTTAAGACCCAACCGTGTGTGTGTGTGTGTGTGTGTGTGTGTGTGTGTGTGTGTGTGTGTGTGTGTGTATGCGTGTGTGTGAAAATTCTACGCTATGACAATCTCGAAGTTTCTTCAAGGTAGTCTACTGGTGCTAGCCTGCATCGAGTGGAGATAATTTATTTACTTTTACTTTTTAAATTTATGAGATAGCTTCTTTCTCACATTAAAATAATCATAAATTACACAGTAGCTACTGTCAGGTTACTATCAAAAGCAGAAATTTGTGACACCCTACACCCTCAGTACTATTTAAAAGTCAAAGTCTTGTATTTTCTCCCTGTGGCTCCCTAACAATCCCCACAGGGAGAGGCTGAAGTGGATTTTAGAATGTAAGGAAAGTGCGTTCTTCCAAATATTTAGGGGCCTCCATTTGTAATGGGAAGCCTAGATTACCAGAACAGGAAAAAAAAAAGGGATAACGTGTTTTCATTCGGGAAGAAAACCCCAGATCCGTAGGCACAGATTTGTTCTAACATAAATAGAGGACTTCAGTTATGCTTCCTGTGTGATTTCTCGTCGGCTGCTATTAAACAGGCTTTATGCTGTGGGTTTTGCCCAGTCATTTGGGACTAGAAGGTCACTGTCTCCTGAATTTGAAAGGGTGTGTTGTTGTCAAAAGTACGAAGGCAGTAGGTTGTTTCTAAGCCTTCCTCTACTAGCTTTAACAGACAGTGTCAAAATGACAGCAGCCCATAAACGCCAACTTGTCCAACTTGTACCTAGATTTCATCCACTGTGTGTTGTGAGCACAGGCATTATTTTTACAAGAATAAGATGTTCAAAACACCATTAAAACAATTTCCGAGTTGTTGCTGATGAAACAGTTTAAACACTAGGGTTTCTCCCCAGGGAACAGTTAACTTTCCTGTAATCTTGGCTGCTTTCTTTGTTTCTAAAACACCATATTCCTTAATATGTGCAACTATTTGTTTTGTTGAAACTAAACAGATACTCTAAGCAAAGCAGAATTTTTTTTGGCGGGGGGAAGTAGTCTCTGCTACTAGTCCATTAATCAGAATGAGGTATTAGGCTGGGAGAGAAATTTGTGGGAGACGATGTTAATAACACAGGGTAATGCTTGGCTGCTGGTGAGCTAGATTGTAAAAAGCCCCAAGCCCCGCACTGCACGCAGGACTGTGAAAATGATGTTTGATTCATTTTATATTGTGCTTTTTTTTTGTAACATCAAAAGCTCCATCAACCTCTCCATACAAACGAATCACTCACTGGTATGACATATTTTAGGTTGATAGAAGGAAGGGTCACTGCTAGTATTGAAAAATAGTCACGTGTCTTTTAATGATTTGTTTGTTTTCCTCTATGGGAGTGACTCTCCTTCCTTCCTTCCTTCCTTCCTTCCTTCCTTCCTCCCTCCCTCCCTTCCTTCCTTCCTTCCTTCCTTCCTTCCTTCCTTCCTTCCTTCCTTCTTTCTTTCCTTCCTTTGTTCCTTCCCTCTCTTCCTCTTTCCCTCTCTCCCTCCCTTTCTCCCTCCCTCTCTTTCTTTCCTTTGAGCTAGAGTTTTTATTTAGCTAGTCATTGTATATTATTATGTGGCTACATTATTTTCTGGCAGCTGTTTTAATAAAGATCCCCTCAGAAAGAAAGCTTTATGGGGGGAAAAAGGGACAACACTTACAAATAGAGCAAAAGAAAGAAATGAAAATGTTTCATCTGACTGTTAAGTCAGTGCTTTAAGTTTCAAAACCAATGAGAAGGAAATGAGGCTGGAATACCTGGGACCACTTTACTGAAGGATCTAGGACCCTCTGGGCAGCAACATCTTTTAGGTGTATCTTTAAAGCTATTTTGATGAATTGGAAGTCCCTGGAGGGCCTGGCACCCTGTTCAATCTAGTATGCCCAGAAATTCAATAAACAGAAGTCAGTATTGATTTCACACCCTCCTGGGCCCTTATCTGAGTCTCTGTGTGGTGGCCCCTCTCCCCTGAAATGAAGCCTTCCAGACCATGAGTAACTACATAGCAATATTTTTTTATGATGTGGGGGGCTCAACCCTCATCTGATTATTGTTTACCTGTATCAAGTGTCTAATCTGTACCTTAAAAAACAGGAGAGTTTCCATGTTCCCATTTAACTCTATGCTGGCTCAAACTTGAACCACTAGGACTCCTTCAATGAAAAAAAATCCCAAGGTCATTATAATTATGAGAGCTAGCTGGGTGCATCATGTGTCTTTAAATGATTTGTAAACAGAATTCTCTGAGGGTATTATGCCACATTCCATAGTAAAATATATTTTAAAATTTCTGCAAAATGTAGAAAATAATTCATTTTTATCTCCTTATGTTATGTTGCTTTGGTCAGAGTTATTGAAATGAGAAGGGAGAATTTGCCTTTTAATTGGCCTTTTCCAGACTTCTGGTGAGATTCCGAACACTACCAACCTCAGGAGTACAGAACCCAGAGAAAGTCCATTGGGGTCCATTTTCAGGATGTTGCATATGGGAACAATAATTTATGAACGGTAATAAGACTTGGGGATGCAATTCCCTGACCAACATCAGGATAAGTGTACCCCACTGATTACCGAATGCACAGAAAATCCTTGACTAAATGAGATAAAAGCCATCTGCACTTCCTGTTTGTAAGTTGGCAGTTTTCAAAAGCAATTGAAAAAAAAAAAAAAGAGAACATGAAAATCTCAATGAAGAAATATGTTTTAAGAACCATATATATATTTTAAGAGATATAGATGTGCGGGTTGGCAGTGAAAAATCATCTGAGCTTTTCCACACGGGATGGAAAAATTAGCTTGCACTGCTGTGTGATGCTGCTGTGAATTTGTCTCCTTGCTAGCTGTGGATTTCCCCTCAAGGGATCTGAAAATGTATCACGTTTTATTAATTTATTGGCTCTGCACCGAGGTGTATTGTAAGCCAACTTTAAGTACTTAATTTTGGTATTTATTCACTGCTCATAAAAAGAGGCAGTTTTCCTGACAAACCCTGAGGATGTCTATAATCAACCAAGGATAAGAAATCTAAACACATTTAAATATGTTATTTGTACTTATTTTTAAATTCATTGGTGGGTGGTTGGGTAGTAGTGGTAGTATGTGTGTGTGTGTCCATGTTTGTGTGCTTGTGTTTATGTGTGTGTGTGTGTGTGTGTGTGTGTGTGTGTGTGCATGGAGAGGCCAGGGGTTGATGTTAGATATCTTTCTCTATCACTCGCTCTCATATTATTGTTTCCTTTTTCAACAAAGTCTTTCACAATACAGAGTGCAGCATTTTGACTAGGGCTGGCCAGCCAGCCCTCGGGATCCTCCTGTCCCCATTTCTCCAGATGTGGGGTTATACATTTGAATATTCAAACCCAGCTCAGCTTTTTATATAAGTGCTGGAGATCAAATTTAGTTCCCCGCACTTGCTCAGCAGGCACTTAACTGACAGAGCTAAATTGCCAGCTCCTAATTTATTTATTTATTTGTTTGAGTCAAGAGTCCAATGTATCCTAGCTTGGTTGCAAACTCACAACATAAGTAAGGATGACCGTGAACAAGACTGATTTCACCTTCAAGTGCTGGGATCAGCAACATGCATCTATGCCCAGACTGGTTGATATTAATGAGTAGTGATTTTGTTCCTGGTTTGTTAGGACTGTATTCTTTCAGCACTGGTAATGTTGTAGATTTGAGGATGGGACTGAGCAAGTTATTTCTTCTCCCTGTTTCTAGAAACTGACCATTTCATTCCCTCTTGGTACACAAGAATCTGTGAATATGATCGCTGGGATAGGAATGGTAACATTGCAGTGAACTAGAAGTTGGCTGGCCAAGTCAAAAAGTGGTAGGGATATGTGGAGAGCTAGTGTTTGACACCACAAAAATCTTAAGGGTAAGAAACACCAATGAAGGCTAGAAGAAATGAATATCAACTTGGTAAATGGAAAGAGGGAGGACACTAGTCTGGCAGGTAGATGGCCCAGGCCTGGCTCTGCCCTAATGAACTACCAGGAGTGTTAGATGGGGTCATTTCTACACAGACTCTATTTCATTTTCTTTTCCAACTCTAAGGTTGTCAGATAAAATAAAGGGCCCACAGTAAGATCTGAGTTTCAGCCAAATAATGAATAGTGTTTCTAGAAAATAATGTACCAAATATCATGTATCATTTCAGGATTGCTTGCAATTCAAATTTTACCGATATTCTGTGCTTTCTTTGCCATATCAAACAACACTGCATGTCCTGTGTGCCACCTTCAGTGATAGCTAGAACGCAGTGCTGAGAGTTCATGTTCTCCAAACAGGAGGTGGCCAGGTTGAGTTGAAACCTCCCTTTGCTCACGTTTCTGCTGAGAAGCCTGAGGTTCATTCTCTTGCCCTTTACACCTGTCATTTTACAAACCTCTGAAAATACAGTTTTTTGATACACTGATACCTGAATACTCCAACTGACCCCTTCTTTTTCATCCTTCTCCGAGTTTTTTGTACAGTGCTCCCAGAGCTCCATAATCCATTAGTCATAAAATTGTTTTTAAGCAATAATTTAATTTATCACTACTATCATTATCATCTTATCATTAGTGAGTGTGTGTGCAGGATGTGTGTAGGTGAACACCATATCACATGTTTGGAGCAGCCAGGACAGCTGGCTTCATGGCGTCTGTTTTCTCTTCCCACATTTGCATGGATTCCAGGAATGGGATTCAGGTCACCAGACTGGCACAGCAAGAGCCTTTACTAGCTGCACCATCTCATTGGCCCAATAAAGTCTCTTTATCTAACAACATTTTCTCCTTTCTCTTCAGAGGTGCTGTTTTCCCTTGAAGACATTGTGTTCGCCATGGCTGGCTTGAGTGGAGGCTAGTCTTCGAGTTCCACAACTATCTCAGAACATAGGATATAGAGCAGGACTTGTGACTATTTAAACTGCAAAATTTGGACAAATATTTTGAGACATGGCTTAAGCTTCATGCTTTTTATATATGAAATCTGCTATATCTTTAAGAATTTTAGCACCCAAGTACAAATGCTATTTTCCTTCATTGATTTATTTCTCATCTTTGGAAAAGCTTATCTTCATCTGAAAACCAAAAAGACATAACTATTATTAACTGTCAGCACATGGAAAAGGAGAGATAAAGGACCAGATCTCAGGCTTGTGATAGATGAAGATAAGATCTTGTTTGATTGGCAGCTGAAGTTAAAACAAACAATTGGGAAACTTGCCTGCAAAACATCGGCAATCAAGTTAAGATGATTTAATCAAATTTTCTATTCAAAATAATTCCTTTCCCCAAACCCATCATGAGCCATCTTTTTCCAAATGAGTACTTGAAAGAAGAAAACTGGGCTAGAGAAACCGGATCTCAGATGATTATAATTGAAGAGTGTCTATTGTCCCAGAGCCTCAGTGGGTCTGGTATGTACATAATTCAAACAGATTCAAAGGAGGCACAGAGTGATAGGGATGGGGAGTGAAGGTATGTCTTATAAGCTCAGTGGTGGAGCACTGATAGGTGTGGAACACTGAAGAGCAGTAGCACAGCTGAGAGCCACCAGACTCCTGAATCAGTTGCCACTCTCTGCATCTCTCTTGCAGATCCATGAGCTGGAAAACAGCTGGGACAGAAAATTCTTGACTCGCTTTTATCATCATGTTTCCTTTCCGTGGCCATCCCAGACTCTGGGCTCCATTACAGCACACTATTCTGTTCAGCTTGGATGTACCTTTTTCGGCTCATCTAGTCCAGCCATCTAGGCAACTCAATCAATACATTGTAAGTGACATCTGAGATGGAAACCTATTTCTTCACCCCAGACTAGATTATCTCAAACAAGCTTTGTAATATGAAAAACTCTTCTGTGTTTTGTGTGCAAGAATCTCAACGAGTTCTTCCATCTCTGCAGACTATGATCCGGCCATTCACATCATATTATTAAGTTCTGGGGCATGCATGTGGGCATGGAGAGGTTGTAATAGATATTTACCATCTTCTACCTATTTTTCAGGATTTTAAAGACAGAAATCAAAAGGACATTTAAATGTAATTTTATCATGAGAAAGGAGAAAATTGATTTTGGATATGTCCAACCTCTGTCTTCACTGATACAAAGATTTCAAAGGAACAATGTTCAATTTTGTGAGTGTCTTCTCCAGTCTCACATATGCCGTGTTATAAATCCATTCTGGATATACAATGACAGGCTCTTTAAAAAAATATTTCTTGGAGTTTTTTCTTAAACAAGAACCCAAATATTTATAAAATATGAGACCAGCCCTTTTTGCCCTTTGCTTTGACAGAAGTGGCACTTCATAAAAGACCCATCGTGTTAGGGTAGAGAGCAGGAGGGACACCCAGCTTTCTAAAGAGAGCTTATCACTGTATTCTGAATAAGCAACCACATCCCACCTACAGAAAATAGAAGGCCTACAGAAAAAGAACAGGAAGCTAGCCATGTTTTCAACCTTATTTTTATGTGAAACCATATTTTATATGAAAAAAGTCTGTGTTTATAAATCAATAAATTATACACTTTTAAAATGTTTTTTTCTCCAGGTACATAATCCATCCATGTTTCACGTATGTTCTAGTTTGCTTTTCTATTGCTGTGGCAAACACACAATCAAAAGCCACTCTGGAAGAAAGTGTTTGAGCTTACGGGGAGGTCAAGGCAGGAATTCAAGGCAGGAACCTGGAAACAGGAACTGAAGCAGAGACCGTGAAGGAGCACTGCTTCCTGGTTTGCTCCAGGCTCATGCTCAGCCAGCTGTTCTACACAGCCCAGGCCCATCTGCCTAGGAATGGTGAAAAGGGCCGAGCCTCCTCTATCAGTTAACAATCAAGAAAGTTGCCCACAGTGGAGTATGATACAGGTGGTCTTTCAGGTGTGGTCCCTTCCTCCCAGGTGACTATGAGTTTGTGTAAGATCAATAACGGAAGCTACGTATGACATTGCTTAAAACATGCAAAAAGTTACTTCTGCTTCTTCCATCTAGAAGTCGATAATTTTGTATATCTTAATTTTTTAAAAGTTTCAAACACAAGTACTGTATTTATATTATTCCCACGCTTTCCTCCCCCACTTCAATTCCTCAAGTGTCCCCCCTCCAACTTGTAACCTCCTCTTTCATAATTATGTCTGTTAAGACCCCTTACCCCTCCTTCACCACCTCACACTTTGACCTTGGACTTTCCAGTCTCTAGAACTGGAGAAATACGTTCCTGTTGTTTATAAGCCACCCAATTAAAGCTATTTTGTTTTAGCAGTACAAATAGGCTACGGCAGATCATGATGAATAATTCCAGCAATAATTACTCCTCGTCTTTGCCTAGCATTGTAACTTTCCAGGTGATAGTTCAGGTCATTCCCACACATTATTTTTCTGGAATTTCATAATGATCCTTCCAGGTTGCGGGGAGTGCACTGTTACTCTCATTATTCTGGGTGAAGAGCAGATGCGTAAGCGTTAACCAGAGGGCCGGTAGTCTTGTTAATGGCAGAGGCCGGGGTAGAGGCTGATTCTCCAAGTTCCTATTCAAAGCTCTTTCTTGGACACTATACAACCTTCCAAATATATAAAAAGTCTTTCTTAAAAACACCATATGTATAACGTTTAACATAGAAGAAATGAACTCAAATAGAATTTGCCACTCCATCAGGCTCAACACACATAATTTTGATGTGATTCCAAGATCTAATGAGGATAGGCATTTAATTTTATCATTACAATGAAAATAGACGTTTTGAAGCAAGCACAGTGGACAAATTAGCTCATCAGGGACAGATGATGGCTATTATTTCTAGTGACTTTGGGAGTACTTTTAAAAATAATGCTATACCCTTGCAACTGCCTGATGCTATGGAGTTCCCACTAAGACATGGATACCTACAGTAGAAGACAACAATCTCTGTGATGCTTTCTTTAATCTTAAGAAATGAAACAGTATTGCAGCTGCCATATTGTGTGTGTGTGTGTGTGTGTGTGTGTGTGTGTTTTCACAAGGGCAAAGCAAATGTATGTGTGAAGGTACACACACATATCTGTACATGTGCACAGGGGCCCGATGCCAACCTCCTGTGTGGCTCTTCAAGCCCTTTCTACAATATTTCTGAGTGGATGAAGGCTAGATATTTCATTGGTCTGGAGTTCACAAGTAGGATAGGCTGGCTGGCTAGTTATGCTCAGGGGTCTTTGTAGCCTTGGGATTAAAAGTGCTGGACTTCCTCCCATGGCTGGCCTTTTTTTTTTGTGGGTTTTCATGCATGTAAAGCAAACTCTTTGCTGATTTAGTCATATCGTCTACCCAAGATGCCATATCTTTAAAAATTAAAATGTGGGTTTAAAAATAACAACAGTTTAAAATATAATATATTAAATATTATAAATATATTTTAAATGATATTTAGATATTATTTAAAATACTATATCTATATATCTATCTATCTATCTATATATATATATATATGTATATATATATATATGTATATACCTTCACTATCTGAGCAAAGTTTGAGAGTTTTTCTATGTAGCAGGTCTCACTTCTGCATGTGGGAATGCCATTCCTACTCAGGTGCCTGACAACTTTGGCTTTTATCTATGGAAACCCTGCTGAGGGATTACTTGCTCATGCAACAAACATCTCAAACTATCCTTACAAATAAAAAGTCCTCGGGCAGGCGTGTGGTGGTACTCACCTTTAACTCCAGCACTTGGCAGCCAGAGACAGATGGATCTCTGTGTGTTTGAGGTCCTACAGAGCAAGTTCTAGGACAGCCAGGGCTACTAAGAGAAACCCTGAAAACCAACTTGAAAAACCAAATAAATAAATGGGTAAATAAATCCCTAAAGTCAGGTGTCATTACACCTGGCTTAAACAAAACAAAACAAAACAAAACAAAACAAAACAAAACAGTCCTTCTGGAATTCCAGTACACGACATAGAGATGGATAGAAAAATAACATTTATAGCAGGAGTGAGGGGAGGCTGCTTTTCCATCATCTCAAGATTGCTGTATTAGTCAGGGTTCTCTAGAGTCACAGAACATATGGAATGACATCTGTCTTAGTCAGGGTTTCTATTCCTGCACAAACATCATGACCATGAAGCAAGTTGGGGAGGAAAGGGTTTATTCAGCTTACTTCCACATTGCTGTTGATCACCAGAGGAAGTCAGGACTGGAACTCAAGCAGGTCAGGAAGCAGGAGCTGACACAGAGGCCATGGAGAGATGTTCCTTGCTGGCATGCTTCTCCTGGCTTGCTCAGCCTGCTCTCTTATAGAACTCAAGACTTCCAGCCCAGAGATGGCACCACCCCTTTGATCACTAATTGAGAAAATGCTCCACAGCTGGATCTCATGGAGGCACTTCCCCAACTGAAGTTCACTTCTCTGTGATAACTCCAGCCTGTGTCAAGTTGACACACAAAACTAGCCAGTACAACATCTATCTACCTATCTGTCTGTCTATCTATCTATCTATCTATCTATCTATCTATCTATCTATCTATCTATCTGGAATTTATTGGAATGACTTACAAGCTGCAGTCCAATTAATCCAACAATGGCTAGCTGGAAAGTCTAAGGATCTAGTGGATGTTCAGTCCCACAGCTGGTCTTCCATATAAGCTGGAATCTTGAAGGAGTAGACTCTAATGGATATGCAGGCAAAGTGAGTTTAAGTAGTCAAAGGACAAATGGCTCTTTTCTTCTTTCATTTTCCTTATATAGGCTTCCAGCAGAAGGTATGGCTCAGATTCAAGGTGTGCCTCAAGGTCTGATTAAAGGTGTATTTCTTTCAGCTTCAATATCCAGATTACAGGTGTGCCCTCCATTTCTGGATTGTAGTTCATTCCAGATGTAGTCATATTGACAACGGAGAATGGCTGTCACAATGCCTATGCATCTTTTGTTTTGTTTTGTTTTTTGAGACAGGATTTCTCTGTATAGGCCTGGCTGTCCTGGAACTCACTCTGTAGACTACGCTGGCCTCGAACTCAGAAATCCGCCTGCCTCTGCCTCCCATCTTTCATTTGCCCACCATTTCTGCTCTACTTAGTGGTGGGAAGTTGGTGGAGTAGAAAGAAAAGGAAGTCTCTACTTTTAGGAAGCTTCCAGTCTGTCTAGAAAAGCCAATAGCTAAATTATCATGACTTCTAGCCCGAGTACAAAGAGCATGCATAAAGGGAAGAATTTATACTGAGGGGCGCAGTATAGGAAAGGGGTCTTGGACGCATTCTCTAAGGAAGGGTGCCTGAGCTGGGGTCAGAAAGACAATCTAAGTTTAATAGTAAAAAGGTGAAAAATAGTGACAAGGGGAATTGGAAATTGTGGGGAAGTAGGTAGAGGATGTGCAAAGGTAAGCTATGTTAAAAGGTGAGTAAAAGGAGCTGAAAGATTAGAAACACAGGCTTGCATCAGCAACAAGAAGGCAAACCATGATGGCAATGGGGAGAGAGGGATGAGGAGGCTGAGATGGCTGGCTCAGTAAGAGGAAAGGGACAATGCCAGGCCACAGGCATGACACACGACTTCTTTGCTAGTTGCGAAGGCCCCTCTGCTGTGCGTGAAGAAAAGTTGGGGAGGGGCAGGGAGTAGATATGAGACAAGTCAGGAGACTGATCCTTTGTCCAGGCAGAAGACAGTTAGGAAATTGCGGAGGACTGGATGTGTCAGAGTTATTTAAAAAATAAAGAACGCAGGACTGAGGCCGTCAGAGGAGAGTGGTAGAGGATGGTAAGTTCAGGTCTCTGGCTGGTGTAATAGGCTCTTCTAGTGAGAGGTGTTCCTTTGGAGGAGGGGTCAGCAAACTTTAGAGTGTGGGTCACATCCATGTTCACTGGTTTATGCTTTTTATGTAGCTGCTTTTATACTAAAAAAAATGCAGAGTTGAGAAGTTGTGACAAACATGGTCCGTAAAACCAAAATCTTTTTTCTCCTGTGTGACAGAGCTGATACAAGATGGGACTTTAAGAGGTAAGGACTGGTGAAGGTTAAACCTGGCCCTCTTCAACTCTGGTTCTCTGCTTTCCAATGAAATCTCTCCTTCATTCATTGACTCCCACCAGGATGTCATCTGCTGCAAAATGATGCAGCTGTCAGGGGGCTGGGGCTCATTAGAGCCAATCCCATGCCCTTTGGACTTTCAATCTCCAAAATTCAGAGTCAAATAAATAAATATGTATGAATACATATTCTTCAAAACGAGACACTCAATGTCAGGTATTTTGTTGTGGCTAACGGAATACACTCTCTCTCTCTCTCTCTCTCTCTCTCTCTCTCTCTCGCACGCACGCACACACACACACACACACACACACATACACACACACACGGGGGTGAGGGGGAGAGAGAGAGACAGAGACAACATGTTTCAGGTGCTTAGAGAAAGTGACGAGATGAAGTCAAACAAGAAGTTACAACCTTGGCAGTACTCTACTCTTTCTACGTGGTGAAGAGTTATGATTCCACTGGTAAAAGTATGGCAGGCATCAGACTTATGATGCTAAAACCAAAACCAAAGATTGTAGAGAAAACACTACCCAGCATACCTCACTGTGGAGCTGTCAGATGGAAGCTTGGCTGAGGGACAGACACATCTCTACTGTTAGGACTATAACCACAGATCTCTACAGTAATGAAAGTGTAGAAGTCACCAGTGTCCAGGCACAAAGAAACCACCTAGAGGAGGCCAGGGTGAGTAAAATATTCTTTGAATAACCCTGAAGACCCTCCATCATTTAAGGTCCAGGATGATTAGTGATTAAATAAAGTATGAGGTTCAAGAAGGTGGCAACACAGAAGCCAAATGTATTAGTTTCCATATCCAAACGGTGTGTGTGTGTGTGTGTGTGTGTGTGTGTGTGTGTGTGTGTTATCTTTCCTCTAAGATCAGGGTAAGAAAATGCAGCAAACATCGTCATTAAATAGCTGTGAATAAGTTCACTTTAGGAGACCAGAAATCTCAAATGAAGACAATCATGGGGTTCTTTCCTCTTCAGGAGCTCAGGCAGAGGACTGACTGTGTCTGCATTTGAGCCCACGCGGTGACCAGCAATCCTTGGTATGTTTTGGCTGGTACATGCCTCATAACACTCTCTACCTCTGTGTAGCACAGTGCTGTGCTTGTGACTCTCTGTCCCTGTGTCTTTTTTTCTTCTTAGTCACGTTGGGTTAAAGTACTCACCCTACTCTGGTAATGACTCTGTTACTAAATAAGGTCACATTCTGAGGATTCTGGTAGGACATGAGCTTGGAGGCCAGGAGGCTCCAAAGTATGATATGGCTGAGAGATCCAACCTATCGAGGTTCAGTAGGGAGCAGAGATCTGTAGAGAGAACTGAGGTCGTTCCTGCTGGCCTCCACCTGTGCTGGCTACTGTCTTCTTGCCAGGCATCCTGAAACCACGGCGGTTATGCTGCAGAACGTATCTTCACTTTTGAGAGCTGGCTCAGAGCATAGGGTCCAGGCTTTGGAGTGATGTGAGAGTAAAGATGCCACCTTTGGAATTTCTCATTATGATCTCTGCAACCACTTGACTGCCCTTGGAGATCTCTCCTTAAGTAATATCCAAGCCCACTCCTATTTAGAGTGCACAGGGGCTAATGGGATCACTGGCTAAGGTGAAATGGTTGCAGATGGTAATGTGAAGACTAATTTATTTTCAGAGGCTTTTAGGAATTCATGTGCTTTTAATGATAGCTTACTATAACCACAGATCCCTCATTTTCATTCGTTCAGGGGAGAGGATATTGCCCATTATTAACAACAGAGGAAGACAGAGTAGGCAGCTAATTGACCTAGCTAAGCTGACACAATTGTGGTGGGGTTATGGGAGCTGAAGCGCTTTACTATGCTCCCAGGACTTCTGTCTGTTTTCCCTCCTCCTCCTCCTCCTCCTCCTCCTCCTCCTCCTCCTCCTCCTCCTCCTCCTCCTCCTCCTCCTCTTCCTCCTTCCTCTTCTTCCTCTTAATATATCCACTTCTTTAACCCCTCTGGGTGCATCTCTCTCTCAGTTGAGTCTTCATGTGCCAGGCCCACAGCTAGGTCTGCTGGATAGAGGTTTTGTTTTGTTTTGTTTTGTTTTACACATTTGTTATTGACTGTTTTTCCATGCCTATGCCAATGGGATGGTCACTCACCCACCACCCAAAAAGGATAGAAGAGGATAGGGTTACATGCTGTCTGTCACTGCTCTGGTCATTAGCACTGGGTGAAGGTGACATGTTGACTGTCACCTCATAGGAAGGAAAGAAACTGGAAAGACAGAAATGGGAAACTTTCTTTCCATTTAGTCTTGATGTAAAATGAGGGACTGGAGGGAAGCCTTCAAGTGCCAGAAATCCTTACTTTCAGGAGGAGAATGTTGGTTCTTTAATCCAAGTGGATTGCTGATCTCACATATCTATACATTCATTAAAGTTTAGAGGGCCCCAGTCAGTGCTCAGGAGGGCTGGAGCCTCATGGACAGCTGCTCTGCCTGTGCCCACCGGCCACTGAAACTCAAGTCTTGATCTTCCTATCTAAATTTATGTCCTGCCTCTGATGAGTTGCAGGTTTATACATGGACTTCACTGATCTTAAGGGTTGACTCGCTCTTCCTTCCTTCCTTCCTTTCTTCCTTCCTTTCTTTCTTTCTTTCTTTCTTTCTTTCTTTCTTTCTTTCTTTCTTTCTTTCTTTCTTTCTTTCTAAGTGATTTCACAAGGGCAACACTCAGTCTGTCAGAGGCCTGGTTCTCCTATGCTCTGTTCTGCCTCACATTCCATCCTGCCAGCCAGGAAAGTCCCAGGGCTTTGGGCACCGAGATAACAGTCTGGGTCTGAGAGTCACAGAGACCTTTGTGGCTTAGGAAATGTCACTTAATCACTCATGTTGTGAAATGTGTAGGTTTGAAGTTAGGCTATGTAGGATTTTGAACTTTGGTGTATAACTTAAAATTTTATTTTCTTTCTTTTTTCTCCTCCTGACAGATTTAATGTTTTTCCTTGGAGGTCTCTAGTCAACCTGGAATTAAATCTCAATCTTCTATCTTTAGCTTTTGAAAAAAAAAATTGACCAAGCATATTTTTAAAACAATACAATAATGTTTATACACACACATACACACACACACACACACACACACACTCACAAATAAAAGCATAAACTGGGATGTACATATAGGAAAATGACTGTCATTGCCCCATGGTAAATCTGGGAACCATGTGGCACTAGACCAGGAACACAGGGAACTTGGTTTTTCACTAATGACTTTGGTATTTAATTAATTAATTAATTTATTTTTATTTTATCATTAACGTTTATTGATGGATGGATAAATACAGATTGAGAAACATACTTGACAGCAAGATATCAAACTGATAGCCAGACTATAAAATGTATACAATATCCTTCTTTAAATTTTTTTTTGAGTTTTTCAAGTTTTTTTTACAAAGAGCCCTTTCCAATTTATTTTATTTTTAATCTGAAGCTATCAAGACAAAAATTTGACATTGTAAAAGTTCTAGTGGCAGGTTATACTATATTTCTTTTTCTCTAGTTTGTATCTACTAACAAATTTATGTATCACTTTTATTTTCCTATGATTTAATTATTCACAAATATCTCCAATTTTTCTATTGGACTATCAATTTCACATTACTTTGAATTGATTTACATAGTCTGATTCGAATCAGACTGTGTATGAATGTCCAGGATAGAAAATAACCTCAGATGTCATCCTCAGGAATGCTACCTATCTCCTTTGCAACACAGCCCCTCATTGGCTGCTGTATGTGTTGTATCTTGTCCTTTCTGCAGTTCATTATTTCTTTTGGTTCTAGGGGTCTAGACAGCCAGTGTCAGAAAAGATGACAGAAGCCAGCTTATCAAATGTTTAC
>JADRCD010238866.1:2438-18376 GCA_019843815.1 Montemys delectorum
GAGAGAGAGAGAGAGAGAGAGAGAGAGAGAGAGAGAGAGAGAGAGAATGAATGTATCTGTTGCACTTGGATGCATGAGGAAGCTCTCAATCTCAGGTGTCATTCCTATAGAGCCATCCACCTTTTTTTTTTTGAGATAGGGTTTCTTCCTGGATCTGGGGCTCCCTGATTAGGCTAGACTGGTTGGTCAGTAGCTCTGGGGGGAGGAGAGGGGCAGGTGTCTCTCCCCTAGTGGCCACCTCTGGGATTACAAGTGCGTACCACCACACTCAGTTTCCCACGTGGATTCTTGAACTTGAACTCAGGTTTTCATGCTTATGTCAAAAGCACTTTGCCAACAGAACTAACTCTCCAGCTTTGAATACATTAGCTTTGAGAAACAAGACAGAGCCGTTTGGTGTAAGAGACACAGATATTTGAATAGTGATTCAGACCTGCCCTCATTGATAATGATAATTCTAAAAACCAGGAATTAAAAACACCCCAAGCCCCATGCTAAAGCATGCATATTTAATGTTCTGACCCTAACTATTCATTTATGTCTATTGCACATAATTCAAGGGAGAATATGCAAATCCTTTTGACCATTGGAGCACTTTCCCATTCCCAAGCTGCCTCCCACTTGTGTTTGTGCTGAAACAGCACGCGACAGTGGAAACTGTGGTGGTTTCTCTTAGCATAAGCTTTCACGTGTAGCTTTAAACACCTTTGCGGTTTGGGGGTATATTTTGACAGTTGCTAGGTAGCTTGAGTCAGAGAGTCCAGCTGTGCAATCTGTGATTTTTTTTTTCCCACCCTGGTCTCTAAAGAGAGCTAAGTCAAGTGGAGCTCTAACCAGATTGCTGATGTGTTGATGTCGACTAAGCTATTTAGAACACATGCTGTAGAATTTGTTTAGAACACATGCTGTGTGGATTTTGGTTAAAGCACAGATGTACTAAAGCACACCAGAGAATTGAGGTCAGATGAGTGGAGGTCAGCACCTTGAGAACAGATGTGCTGAAGAGTGTCAATGAAAGGCAAACCCTGGGTTTGGGGGCCTGTAGATTCCTGGAGTGGGGCCATGGCTGGCATGCGTTAACAGCAAAGCTCTGACTTGAGCATGCAAGCTGTTGAACAGCCAGGGAGAGAGACTAGGATTTCTAGAGGGGAAAAAAAGTAAAAGAAAATGTGGAAATCTAGTTTTCCTAATAGAAGAAGAACACTTGAGGATTTGAAATGGACTCTTGTACAAAGAAAAATTTATGGTTTATTCATTGAGTTCTTGGAGAGTTTAGACAAACTCTCTGTTGATTTAATTATAAGTGCTCTTTTAAATTTTTTGTTTCTGGAGAGGAGGATTTATATGTAACATCTTTGATAAAAGTGAATGGTCATTTTTATGGACCCCCTAGTGGATTGCAGTCAAGGAACATCGTAAACAAACCAAAGACAAGATGTAGACTAAAAACTTTGTGAAAGATCCAAGGTAGACGCTGCTGAAGCAGAAGCAGACATTGAGGAGCCCACACCAATGGAAGGCTTTGAAATAGTACATTGTTATCGTTTTCCTGAACAAGAAGGGTAATCAAGTCAGCCAGAGACCTTGCCTTGCTGCCTGAAGTTTAGTTTGACCTGGTGCAGGTGCTGGAGTCTGGAGTTAGTCTTTTTAACAGGAAAGCCAGAGAGCCACTGAGAGGAGAGTTCCTGGCAAAATCAAGACATGGAAAGTTCCTTTTTTTTTTTTTTTTTTTTTTTTTGGCTACAGCTCACCTGCACGCTTGCAGAGCCCTGAGTCTGCTGTTGGAATGAATTCCACGAGGCTGATTTTGTGCTCTAGGTGCTGACTAATGAGGATGCTGGGGTTGGTACTGAGGGAATTAGAAGGCATGTGAGACTCCGTTCCCAAGGTCACCACCATCCTGCTCCCCCGCTTGCCTCCTTTAATCCCTGGGTGATGCAGAAAGCCGAGGATGTACAGTGCACTCCACGTGCTGTTCTGTGGGGTTTTAAACCACAGCACAACCATAGAAAAGATGCTTCTTTTAGGGCTCAGTTTTTTTCTTTAACCTTAATATTTTTTCAGTTCTATACAATCAAATTAATTTTGAAATGTCAAAATAATGGGAAATTTAAGAATACTGGCATTTTTTCACCCTAATTATAAAAGCAATTCAGGCATAAAGCAAGACATTTGGAGAAATATAAAAGTAGAGGAATGGTATTTTAAAATAAACTCTGATTTTTTTTTTTAATATTCAGTGGATAGGGTTGGGCTAGAAGCAAAGTGAGGAAGTTTTAGGGAAATCAGGGAAGTTTAAAGACTGATACAAAGATTGGATACAGCTCTTCCTGCATATGGGGTGAGCATTTAACCAGTTTAGCCAGATAACAAAGCATCCACCTAGAGATAGTCTCCTGAAGGAGATCATTAGTGTGAGAGTGGTTTGTCATTGAGGAAATGATTCTGGTTGGCTTTGGTCCTCCTGCAGGGCCTCTGACTATTGAAGCATGGATCTGCATTTGCCTGAACACAAATATCCAGTTCATCTACTAGAGGGTAAACTTGAACTTGCAAGTGGGCAAATACCACGCACGTGCACACACACACACACACATAAACAAACTCACTCTCTGTCCTTCTCTCCACACACATATATACACCACACACTCTGCATATACAAACACATACCACATATATACACGCATACACAGACATCACACATACATACATAGCACACACACTCTACATACTACATACACACCCCACACATATACACTACACATATATGAACATACATTAATACGCACACATCACACACACACATACACACACACACACACACACACACACACACACATTTCTTTTCGAGACAGGGTTTCTCTGTATAGCCCTGGCTGTCCTGGAACTCACTCCGTAGACCAGGCTGGCCTTGAACTCAGAAATCCACCTGCCTCTGCCTCCCAAGTGCTGGGATTATACAACCACACACCATACACTCACACCACATATACATATACACACATACACTTGCCATACATCCCCATACATACATATACCATACACACACACACACACACACACACACACACACACACACACACAGGCTAGGGGGTGAGAAGAAATGAGGCTCAGTCACCAAGTAGTACAGCCCTTTGGCAAGTAATTTAACCTTTATGAGGTTTAGCAACTTCTCCATTAATCTCCTGACAGCATTACATAGGGATCTTCTCTACAGTTCCATCTAGCTTTAGCTGCTTTGTTCTAGCCCTCTTCCAACCCCTTCCACTTCCCTCTGCTTGCCGAAAGTAATTATACCATTTTCAGTCTGACAGTGAGCTAAGTGCTCTTTCTGGACTTTTGAACTCAAAGAATGTGGGATTAATTTGAGAAAGTGAGTCCTGCTGAACTGCTGTAATCATTACGAGGACATGTTGTGTGAGAGAGAATGGTACAGGAACTATGTCCAGACTTAGAATCTTTAGAAAAACTTGGTAGATGGGAGACCTGGGACTAATGTTTAATGAACAGGTATCCACAGACGAAAACCACCACCCAAGGTCAACCGTTACTTTATCACTTAGAAATGTCCCCTTCTGGTGTCATAGAAGAAAGTTTACAAGTAACTCTGACCATATATCCAAGCTCTGCATCTTTAGGGTCCTAACCCACTGGAAGCCCCGGCAGTGGTCTAAAGTGTTCATTTAGTTGTGTGTTTTGGGAGAGGGATGAGGTTTGAATCCAGGGCCTGGCACATGAATGGCAGGTTCCTATCATTGTGGTTCACATCCCTCTCCAGCCACGAAGATGTAAGATGAAGACAGTAAGATTCTTGTCTTCCCTTATCTGACTAAGAGTGGCAACTTCTGGGACTCCATTAGCTCTCCTGAACCCCTTCTTTAGGTGAAGTGTCATGGCCGGAAGAAGGCAACAGAGGACATGACCTGCAAAAACAGACATTAAAAAAAAATCTTTATGTTTTATTTGCTCCACTGAGAGCCTCTTTGTCTTTCAGAGGAAAACTGTCTGTTCTAATAGATACCTTCCCCCGTTTTCTTTTCCCTACAAATTTCAGCATATAAATTCCTAATGCTAACCACCCCCAGGGCGTTTTTGTTTTGTGCATTGAATGCAAATACTGTGCATTTCCCCTCCTGCTAACCCATATATTTAAATAAATCAGTTTAACTCACATACCTGGAGGAACTCAAGTAAGAGATTAGCCCTCCACTTTCTCTTATGTGAATGTAAAACCACTTCCCTCCCCTGTATAAAACAAACCAAACCTTTTTTTTTTTTATATTTTTAAATTTTATTTTATTTATTTTTCTCCAATGCTGGGCATTGTACCTAGAGCCTCTTGTGTGCTTGCCAATCATGAATGTGAGTTTTTTTGGTGATTGTAGAAAAGGATTTCTGGTGACTTGGAGAATTTTACAAAGAAATGCAGAGGAAAAAATAAACAAAAAATTCAGTAGCGACACTTGTGATTGTGTAATGCAGTGGCTTATGCGAGCTCCCTACGCTGAGCCTTTGCGGGATCGGAGCATCCGTTGACTTGCTGTTGGAAGAGGAGTGGTGTTCTAACAAGCTGTGGGAGCCTTCACTTCAGGAAGCATGTGAAGCACTTGGAATCTGTGGGAAGGTACCCGAATCTCTGGGTTTAGTATTATTCCTGTCCTAGCTAGCTTCATGTCTACTTGAACCAAGTTAGGGTTATTTGAGAAGAGGGAACCACAATTGAGAAAATGCCTCCATAGATTGGCCTGTGAGGACTTTTCTTAATTAGTGGTTGATGTGGTTGGGCCCTGCCCACTAGAGGCTCTACCATCTCTGGGTACCATACCTGGGTACCATCTCCAGACAAGTCTTGGGGTGTATGAGAAAACAGACTGGCAGACACAAACGTCTGCTTACTGTTAAGTTCAATTTGTGTGTTCTCTGGAAAAGGTGAAGCAATAAGGCAGAAGGGCCCCAAGTAGATGGCACTGGCATTAAAAATGTCAGTACAAAACTTTTCAATAATAGAAATTTTCTGTATGTTGTTTGTAGTTACAGGGTATACGCGTTTGTCAAAACTCAGAAATTTATACAATAAGAGAGTGAATTTTATTGTATGAAATGTTCAAATAAATGTAGTTATATATTTATTGAAAATAAAATTTTAGTACAGTATTCTGATCAATGTTTCTTCTCCCCCAACTCCTCTGAGATCCTCCCACCTCTACCCCCTTTCTTTCTCTCTCTTTAGAAAGGAAACAGGCAAATAAAAAACCCAAACAAACCAAAATAGGAAAAAATAAACAAAGAAAACCCACAAGAAACACACACATAAACCACATATGCATAATATACAGACAAAAGGTCAATAAGACAAGAAATGTCCAAACAAAGCAATATGACCCCAAAAATGCCTTTGAGTTCATTTTGTGTTGGATGTCTACTGCTGGGCACAGGAGCTGCCCTTAAGTATGGTTAGTTTATCCAGTGAGACTCTGTTGGTAAAAATTAATTTTTCCTTTGCAAGCATCAGTTGTAGACAGCTTCCTGGTTAGGAATGGGAGCCCATGTCCACTTCCCGCTTTTAGCATTAGGACTACATCTGGACTGAACCTGTGCAGGCCTTGTGTCTGCTGCCACAGGCTCCAGGTGTTCATAAGTGTGCCAGTCCCGATGTGTCTGGAAGACATTTTCTATGGTGTATCCATTCCCTCAGGCTCCTGCAATCTTTCTCCCCACCTCTGCACATCGCCTGGGAGTGGGGCAAGAGGTTGATGTCGCACTAATGAGTGTTCCAAGCTCTCTCACGCTCTGCTCACTGTCCAGTTGTTGGTCTCTGTCTTACTTCCCATGACAAGCTGTGGGGAGTAAGCTAGTAAGCGTCATTCCTGCATGACGTGGCTTCTGCTCCAGTTCCTGCCTCCAGGTTCCTGCCTTGAGTTCCGGCCCTGGCTTCCCTCAGTAATGGAGCGTGACCTGAGAGCTGTCACAAGACATAGACCCTCTGTTCCCCAAGCTGCTTCTGGTCATTGTGATTGTCATGGCAAGAGAAATCTTAACTAAGACACTACCCTGGGAAGAGTCTCCTGTGGTCCAATTAGTTAAGGAAGATGTTTCCAGGGCTTTCTGAAACATAGTTCCAAGAGAAAGGAGAGAGAAGAGGCAAGATCGGGGAAACTGGTGGAATGCAGCAGAGACAGTAGAGGAGAAATACCCTTAGCTATGGTGGAGGTGTCTCCCTTCTCTCCTCATGAATCTGAAGATGCTGGTGTCGCCATTGGCATGGAGACCAGGAAGATACAGGATGAAGTCTTAGGATCTTTAACCTCCATATAGGGTGAATAGAGCTGGCATGTGGCTCTGTTTCCCTGAGCTCACCTCCACTGACCTTTGGAGCAGTGTGAGGCTCTGGGCATGACACTTGCATCTGGCATTGGTAGGAAAGGTAAACACAGGCCACTTTCCAAATGACACATTCTCTTAGGTGAATGGGGGTGGTGGCATTTGACTCTGCTGTCTTTTCCAAATGTAGGAATGAATGCAAC
The DNA here is from genome assembly GCA_019843815.1 of Montemys delectorum. Taxonomy (NCBI): domain Eukaryota; kingdom Metazoa; phylum Chordata; class Mammalia; order Rodentia; family Muridae; genus Montemys; species Montemys delectorum. The sequence continues at coordinate 8,963 of JADRCD010238866.1, forward strand.
AATGGGCTTTGGCCATGCTTGTAAGGTACTGGGCTGTGACAGCTGGAGGTAGGAGGAGTATGACTGTGCGCAATGAGAGCATTTGTCACTCCGGGCTGTGTGTCTCAGTTCCTGGCAAGCTCTGCTGCCCAGCTGTGATATACGCAGGGAGTGGGGAGGCTGCTGGGCACATGGCAGGGAGAGGCCACCACTGCAGCCTGCTGTGCCCACCAGACTCTGACACGTTAGCTGGAGCATGCCAAGCTTGGCTCTAAACTGTCATTGGTTCATATGATATTTTGTCACCTATGTAGCTGTTCATTGTTTCTTCTGAGTTTTTAAAAAGGGCTGCAGGCCTGACATGGGATGGTGGTGTGATGGGAAGTACTTATTCTGCCTCTTCATTTAGAATCCTTTTCGATCTACGGAGGAAAGGAAAGCTGTAACTATTGTCTTTAACATCTTGCTTTTTCAGGTTTCTCCTCTGGAAAACGTCTGTGCTGATGGACTATGCTTCACTGTCCAACTGTGACAGCAGCTGCCTAGTGATATATCTGGTTCCGGGGATGGTGGTGGGTTGCTGGAGGTTTGGCGAAGGCTTTCTCTTTAAATTTCTCTTGTTTGGAGTCTGTAGAGATGGGGTTGACTCCCCTGCAGCTACGGTAGAAGTGTGTGTGTGTGTGTGTGTGTGTGTGTGTGTGTGTGTGTGTGTGTATGTGTGTGTGACTTTAATTCATTGGGTATGGTTAAAAAAACAGAACCTAAAATGGACCGTGCAATCATCTGTAAGTGTACAGTTCTGAGTTATGTGTCCATTCACACCCTGCTGCAGCCATCCCCACCTCCAGGAGCATTAGACCCACCAAACACTAAGTCCCCATTGATTACTCTCCTCGGTGCCTGGTAGCCAAGGCCATTTGCCTCCATGAGCTTGATGACTCTGTCAACAGAATTGTCTAGTCGTATAAATGGAATCAAACCATGTTTGTCCATTCGAGATCACCATATTTCACTAGCATAATGTCTTCAGCAGTTGTCCTTTTTGTTGCAAACATCAGAATTGCCTTCCTCTTTGAGGCTACATACTATTTCATTGTATGCACATGCCACATTTATTTGTTCATTTCATGATGGACACTCTGATATCTCTACCTTTTGGGAATTGTGAGCAATGTTGAGGTGGAGTTTACAAATATCTGTGAGTTTGCAAATATCTGAATCCTGGCTTTCAGTTCTTGCTGAAAAGTGGAATTGCTGGATACTATAGTCATTATGGGTTTAATTTTTATTAATTAATTAATTTCTTTTTACACTCCATATTTTATTAATGCCCCCGACCCACCTTCCACTGTTTCACATCCCAGACCTCCACTTCACGCCTTCCCTGTCGCCACGTGGATGCCCCTATCCCCAACCCCACCTGACCTCTAAACTCCCTGGGGCCTCCAGTCTCTTGAGGGTTAGGTGCATCATCTCTGAATGAACACAGACCTGGAAGTCCTCTGCTGTATGTGTGTTGGGGGCCTCATATCAGCTGGTGTATGCTGTCTGTTTGGTGGTCCAGTGTTTGCGAGATCTTGGGGGTCCAGATTAATTGAGACTGCTTGTCCTCCTACAGGATCGCCCTTCTCCTCAGCTTCTTTCAGCCTTCCCCAATTCAACCATAGAGTTCAGCTGCTTCTGTCCATCGGTTGGGTGCAAATATCTGCCTCTGACTCTTTCAAGTGCTTGTTGGGTCTTTCAGAGGGCAGTCATGCTAGGTCCCTTTTTGTAGTGCTCCATAGCCTCAGTAATAGTGTCAGTCCTTAGGACTTCCCCTTGAGCTGGATCCCACTTTGGGCCTGTCGCTGGACTTTCCTCAGGCTCCTCTCCATTTCCATGCCTGTAATTCTTTCAGACAGGAACAATTATGGGTCAGAGATGTGATTGTGGGATGGCAACCCCATCCCTCACTTGATGTCCTGTCTTCCTGCTTGCGGTGAGCTCTACGAGTTCCCTCTCCCTACTGTCTGGCATTTCATCTAAGCTCCCTCCCTTTGAGTCCTGAGAGTCTCTCACCTCCCAAGTCTCTAGTGATTTCTGAAGGGTCTCCCCAACCTCCTACCTCCCAAAGTTGCCTGTTTCCATTCTTTCTGCTGACCCTCAACTTAGAGGTCCCAGGAGGACAGATCTCTGTCAGCTCACCCAGCATCCTTAGCCCCAAGTAGGTATATCAAAAATATATTTTTTTAATTAGATATTTTCTTTATTTACATGTAAATTTTCCCTTTCCCAGGTTCCCCTCCAAAAAACAAACAAACAAACAAAAACATTCTTTCTTTTTAAAAACAGTTTCCATGCAATGTGTTCTGATCATGGTTGGTCCTTCCCAAACTCCTCCTAGATTCTTCCCACCTCCCCACCAAACTCCACATCCATTATCTCTCTAGAAATGAAACAAACAAACAAACAAACAAACCAGAATAGGAAAAAAAAGAGAGAGAGGGGAAACACAGGAAGCACACACACAGAACAAAAACTCAGAAACCATAATATACAAGCAAAAGACCAGTAATACAAACCAAACAAAAAAACAAAAGGCAACCAAACCCAACCAACCAAGAAAGAAAGAAAGAAAGAAAGAAAGAAAGAAAGAAACAAACAAACAACATGAAAGAAAAAGTTTACAAAATTGTTTTGTCTTGGCCACCTACTGCTGGCCATGAGGCCTGCCCTTGGGTATGGTTTGTGTAGCTAGTGAGACTCTATTTGAGAAAACAATTTTCCCTTTTCAAGCAGGTGGCAGTTGCAGACAGCTCCTGGTTCGGGGTGAGAACCCGTGTCCACTTCCTCCTCTCAGTGCTAGGACCATATCTGTGTGTAACCTGTGCAGGCCCTGTGTGCGCTGCCACAGTCTCCCTGAGTTCATATGTGCGTCAGTCCTGCTGTGTCTGACACTGTCATCCATCCTGTCTGGCTCTTACATTCTTTCTTCTTCCTCTTCTGCCCCTTGAGCCCCGCCCAAGGGAGAGGTTTGATGAAGACATCCCATGTTTGAGTGAGTGCTCCAAAATCTCTCACTCTCTGCACATTGTCCAGTTGTGGGTCCTGTGTCAGTAGAAAGAGCTTTTCAATTAACCTTTATTGAGTATTATTATACTTAAAAATGTGTACAGTATAGTAATTTGGAATAAATATTTCTGGATTTTGTAATCTATAGTAACATAAAATAAGATAATATATGATACAAAAACTTGTCTACAAGGACTACCTTTGCATACTGTACTTTTCTGAAGTGAAGAGAATTCTGCTTTTTTTTTTGGTTTTTATTTTTATTTTTATTTTGAGTATTATAAAGAGAGAAGGAGATCAACTACCTACTACTATATTGCTTAAGGAGCTGGTGTCACTACCATTAGCTCCTTGAGTGCTTGTGGAGGGGCCCATTTGGATGCTGTGTGCTCCTGGGGGCTAAAATGGCTTCCCTTCCTCTTCTTTGGCCTTTGGGTTTAGAGCTTCAGCTAAATATGCAGAAGCCTGTTTATGTTTAAGATACACACAGCATTTCTGTAGTCCGTCCCCTGATGTGACTATACTTTTAGACAAATGAATGGGTCAGCCACAAGGATAAATATGCCCATGTTGATGGAAGCCATCTTCAGTTAAGATTCTGGGAGGGATGATTTGATGAATATCCTAAATGTTTGGTTAGTAAACTGATTTCCACATCGATTTGAGGAAAAGGGAGGGCCTTTTGATTAACAGCACCAGACTAGGGGAGGCTCAAACTCTCCTTGCCCTTGTGTTTGTTGGCCTGTGTTTGAGACCAGTTTCCTCTCATCTGAGATGCTCTCTGTTTTAGTTAGAACTTCTGTTGATATGAAGGGACACCATGAGCACTGGAACCCTTATAAAGGAAAACGTTTAACTGGGGCTGTTTTGAAAGTTCAGAGGCTTAGTCCATTACTGAACTGTTGGGAAACATGGTAGCCTGCAGGCATACATGATGCTGGAGATGGAGCAGAGAGTTCTATAACTTGATCTATTAGGCAGCAGAAGGAGACTGTGAGCCACTCTGGGCATAGCTTGATTATAGATGACCTCACCATCCCCAGTGACCTATGTCCTCTAACAAGGCCACACCTACTCCAACAAGGCTACACCTCCTCATAGTGCCACTTCCTATGGGCCAAGCATTTAAACACATTGGCCTATGGAGGCCGTTCCTAATGAGACTACCACACTGTCTGTTCTCTGTCTTCTCACTACTACTCTTCATTTTAGGTTTGTCCTCTTTCCAGTGGTGTTGTTTTGTTTTGTTTTTGTTTTTTTTTTTTCAGATCCAAAAGCCATTTTCTCACCCCAAGAGAGTTCTGCTTTAAGCTTGTACTTAGCAACATAGTTTGTTTATAACTGGCCAACCTTTGGTTTTGCTCTGCCTATGCCTGATGCTGATTTTGTTTGTTTCTTCGTTTCCTTTTATATGATTGTCTTGTCTTCTACAAGCTGATTTTGTCTGTCAGCTCAGGCATCCTGGAATTGAACCCCTACTTCACTTCTAGTCTTCTCTACAGCCTACTTGGCCGTATTTTATTCACTTGCTGCCATCTTTCTTTTGTGTGTGCATATGAATATGCACACACATGTGCATACACACATACACACACACACACACATACACACACACACACACACACACACACACACACACACACTCATATGGAAGGCCAGGTCAGATGTCTTCTTCAATCACTTTCTACCTTATTTTTTTGAGGCAGGATCTCACTGAACCTGGCTTACTGGTTTGACTAGACTGTCCAGAAAGCCACAGGGATATGCCTGTTCTCTAAATACTTGTGAGCACTGCTATGCTTGCCTTTTAAAAACTGTATGCTGGAGACTGAACATGTCTTTATTTGTGTACATAAGCGCTTTCATACTGATCCATTCCCCTAAGTTTCTTGACACATCTTTCTAATGCCAAGCTCTTCCTAACTTAGACCACTTTCTAACTCTCTACATTGTCTAACATCACCTTCCCACTTGGTGTCCTTCACTGGTTCTAAGTTACTTCTCTACTTGGGTATCTGTTTAGTATTTGTACTCTCACCTTCTATAATTGGATGCACCTTGCTCCATCTGAATCCTGATTTGGACAGCTGAATACAAACTTACTGACTAACATTGGTACTGTTGATCCATTGAAATAACCCCTGGTTAACCAAACCTCTGCTGCTCAACCAGTTGTTCAAATCTATCGCAGTAAAGGTCACTTCAGAATGTTACACAGTGAGGGCATTTATTTAAACTTGGCTGCCTCCTTTTGACCTAAAATAGAATCCAGCCACTTCTATGGCAAAGGTTACCAGCTAACTTTCTCCTACCACTAAAGCTTTTTCCTTCTAAGTAATTTTGAGCTAGGCTTTAATAACGAACCAGACAGTTTGGATTTATTGTTCAGCTGTGATTCTTCTTATATTGATCTTAGTGAAAACACATGTACGCAATGCATTTGCTGCGTCTCTGAGTTCACGGACGGCTTAGACTTCCACCTCCAGTGCTGTTGGTTACGCGACACTGCTAAAGCGCCGTAGCGTCGCAGAGTCTTAGATCTGTGCTCTCTAATTTGCTGCTCCTTAGCCTCCTTCGACTGCTGTGGCAGTGATAGTTTTATAAACACCACCTTTTAAAGTAATCTATCAGAGGCTGCATTCGCAAGAAAGGAGCTTGGAAAATTAAGAAAAGCATTCTTAAAACAGTTTTCACTTACTGTGTATATGCAGTTGCAAATGATATAAAAATGGGTTTTGGCTAACAGCCAAACACTTTACTATGTTTTATACTGTAAAGGGAGACTCATTTGGAATTTTATTAAAATTCAAATTGAGACTATTTTTCATGAAACTTTTGAATTGCAGCTGCCTCAGCTTCTGTAACACATAAGATATGAGAACCACACCAAAGACCAATTCATCACTTTCTCGCCAAGTTTCTCTAGCCAGTGTATATAGCTCAAGATGAGGGGGCCATCATTTTGTCATTACCTGCAGTATTTGTAAGCTGTCCCTTATAAGTACATTACCCTCCACTATTTTTGTCTGCTGCTTTTAAACTAGTTTTTGAAAGTCATTTTGATGGGGCTTTCTGAAAGTGATCCAACTTTGAGAAGGTCATATATTTAGAGTTCCCATACTTAAAACTCTTGAAAATTGAACATTTTTTTAAAAGATCTCTTTTTAAGATCACTCTGATAGTAGATTTCATAGAATAGCTAAAGATCAAAGCATTGCTATGTAAATGAACAGTATTTGACTGAGGTCAGGATCCTTTCATGCAGTCTTTCTGCAACTCCAGGCTGTCACACATGCGTATCCCTTCAGTAACCTCTGCAGAGCATGCCAGCCACTTCCCTTGGTGAAATTTCCCAAGGTGAGATCTTACCCAGGTTTGTTCTCTGATAGGAATAAGTACTTTGAATAAACTACGGCAGTACTGCTGATTTCTGACCTTGAAAGTGAGCTGCGGAACACATGGCCACGTGACTGGATGGTTCAGTGAGTTGAATAGCTAGGAGTTCTTTGTGGACAGCCTAGATAAATGTTAAAAGAGGAGAAATCTAGTTTCCTTGTGATAAATGACTCACCAGATCCAGTGACATCATTTGAAAGGGTGAGGGACTCTTGATAGATACAACTGAAGCTAGAGCATTACCTAGAAATGATTAAAATTGGATATCACTGGCTTATCCTGCACAGGCGCCTTAGGATACATGCTTGAAGGAACTTGAGATAAATAGACAAGGATGGAGGAGATGGGGGAAGCTAGCGAAGAAATAAAACCTACAAAAAGGTGAGGGCCTGTGGTCCTAGAGCTGTGGAGGAGCTGGCCTATCGTAAGAGGATCCAGAGAACGAGGAAGCTGAGAGTCCCTGACTTAGCAGCACCTTTGTTTCCTGCTTCTTAGGGATTTTTGACACACATTACAGGACCAGAAATGAGCCTATGGACTCCTCAGTGAGCTTCTATTTCTGAGAGTGTATGTTTTGGGGTATTTGAATTGACATAAAACTTGGTGTAGAACAGACACAGTGTCAAAACAAAACTGCAGCCTATTGGCTGGAAAATAGGGAGATTGTTGCAAAGAGCATATATATGTATGCATATATATATATATACATAGAGAGAGAGAGAGAGAGAGAGAGAGAGAGAGAGAGAGAGAGAGAGAGAGAAAACAAAGGATCATAGCTCCTAGCTCCAATCTCGGTTCATGTCTAAGACAATGGACAGCCATGCAGAGCTACTGTTCTGCAGACTCACTTTTCTGAAGTTAAATGTTGAAGCATTGACGAGAGCCGGGCCGAGACCGCCTCAGTGCCTCCTTCCTACTGCCCTCCATTTGCCAAGAAGCCACAGGAGAGTGCAGATTTAGGGGCTGGATAAGACTCTGCCACAAACTCCACACCTGAAACAGAAGATCTTAAAATAATATATCAGTTTTCTTTCATCCTGGTCTTCCGACCACTGACAAGGTTAAATAAATGAGGAGTGACGAGAACATTCTGTGGAAGAGGAAAGTAGCTGCACAGAGATTGACTTCTGCTGAAGGGCGTGACATTTCATTTCATAAATTCTTAATCCATCACTTAGTTCTAATCTTTAAGCCAGTGATAAATACCATTTCAAACTAAAGTGGTTAGCATTGCTAGGGTGCTTTAACCAAAAGTTTACATGTGAGATATTAAAATACCTTGCCTTCATTCAATTTATGTCAAACAGTTGATGAAGAAAGCTTGCTTTGAACACGAGCATGTCATTTAAAGCCCTGGAAAAGTGGCATGGCTAGCAGTCTGCTAATGCATGCCCATTGCATCTTCTCTCGGTCTAGAAGCTCGTAAATGCTGTCAGCCCAATCCAATAGAGCAAACACCTCTGACTGTCTCCATTAAGGAACGATTAATTGTGTGCTAACTGAATGATTGAATTAATTGCATTCTAAAGATGAATGGGCTTCATGCTGTGCTTGATGACTGAGATGGCATCCTTAACTTTTAAGAGTCTTTTGCATTGCTATCAGACTCAACCAGGTCCTCCCAGAGACGTCATGATCCTAATAATCAGCACCAAGGCCAAAGGCAATCATTTCCAAAATTGTGAACCTGTTTTTTTATGTGGTTGACAATAATAAATGTTTTTCTTATGGATACTCAAACTTGGCTTTTATGACTGTTGAAGAGGCAGGATCATGAGTGAAAAGAAGCCTGGAAATAAAAGGAAAAGACAGGCTGTTTATTGTCTCAGTGCCTTCCAGCTAAAGTCAAGGCTATTGCGAAAATGGGAAGGTATTGTCCCTAACCAGGTGGACCTGGAGGAAGGCATTTAGAACACCTAGGAAGAGGCCCTGTTGGGATATGAGGGCTTACTTTTCTCTCCATGTTTTATGTCTCCATTTCTGTTGACACTAGTTTCAGGCTTGATAGGAGAACAATTTGGTGATAATAGTTCAGATCCTTGTGTCGTCTCCTGTGTAAGTACAGTGGCAAAGGAGAGTTGGCTAAGAAAAGTACCTGACATTTGTTCTGATTGGCCTCTTAGGTTTGATGTGAATGACATCTATCCATCCCAGTTCACCAAGTGTTCCCGGAGGATGGGCTACAGTGGTTGTTCCTGATTTCTCTCATGTGTCTCATGCTCCTCTGGAGTCAGGTTAGGATGTCTCATCTGACACCACAGCTTGAGGTTGGGAACAAGTGCATTCCAGATGTAAGGAAAGCAAAGCTGTGGTCAAAAGCCAGACCCAGCCAAGGTCTGCTACAAATGCAACATTCATATTTCTATCATGTAGTAAATATCCCATACATGAACCTTGAACTTGGGATAATTATAAGAAGAGGATATTGTAGGTTGTTTTCTGTTGAACATCCCTTTGAGGTTCTGTCTGCTTATTTTGCTGTCATACTCAGAGTTCTACTAAGAGCTGGTAGCATCTGTGCTCTCATTTCTGAATAACAATGTAACTTCCACACAGTTATTTAATAATATAAATTCCATTATATAAGTGGTATAAATTGTATATGATGAAATGATTTGATGCTACCCATTAAAAGTTACGTTGAGCTAACTTCAAAGAAAGTATTTTTTCCACTAGAAATGTTGCCAATTATGTTCTAAAAGTCATTGAAGTAGCTAATTATTATATTAATGTCATTGTATTCTTAAAGACGGCCTTATAACTATTAGGCAGATAAAAGATACTATTACCAGCCAGGTAGTGGTGGCACACGCCTTTGATCTCAGCACACAGGAGGCAGAGGCAGAGGCAGAGGCAGAGGCAGAGGCAGAGGCAGAGGCAGAGGCAGAGGCAGAGGCAGAGAGGCAGAGAGGCAGAGAGGCAGAGAGGCAGAGGCAGAGGCAGAGGCAGAGGCAGAGGCAGAGGCAGAGAGGCAGAGAGGCAGAGAGG
>JADRCD010238868.1:0-10157 GCA_019843815.1 Montemys delectorum
ACAAATGGTGCTGGCTCAACTGGCAGTTAGCATGTAGAAGAACGCAAATCAACCCATTCCTATCTCCTCATACAAAGCTCAGGTCCAAGTAGATCAAGAACCTCTACACAAAACCAGATACACTGAAACTAATAGAAGAGAAAGCAGGGAAGAGCCTTGAACATATGGGCACAGGGGGAAATTTCTGGAACAGAATACCAATGGCTTATGCTCTAAAATCAAGAATCAACAAATGGGACTTCATAAAATTACAAAGTTTCTGCAAGGTGAAGGACACTGTTAATAGGACAAAATGGCAACCCACAGACTGGGAAAAGATCTTTACCAACCTACATTCGATAGAGGGCTAATAGCCAATATATACAAAGAACTCAAGAAGTTAAACTCCAGAGAACCAAATAACCATATCAAAAGGCGGGGGGACAGAGCTAAACAGAGAATTCTCAACTGAGGGAACTCTAATAGCTGAGAAGCACCTAAAGAAATGTTCAATATCCTTAGTCATCAGGGAAATGCAAATCAAAATAACCCTGAGATTCCACCTCCTACCAGTAAGAATGGCTAAGATCAAAAATTCAGGTGACAGCAGATACTGGCAAGGATGTGGCGAAAGAGGAACACTCCATTGCTGGTGGAATCCTTCCCAATTTTCAAACAATAGTCCAAAAGTCCTTCCTTCATACAACCTTGCCAACTTCAAGACACAATAGTGCCTTATCAGCACCTGTCTTGAGACCAGATCCATCATTCTTAACTTTTTAGACATTTACCTCATTACTATATCAAACTATACCTTCTTTGAAGAACATAATATAATTCAAGTCAATTTTACTGTCACATTATACTCCATAACTTAATGCCATTTGGACAGTAGTTCTTGGTCAAATGAATACAACACAGTGAACAACAGTATACAAAATACATTTCATTTGACTTGCTCTTCCTTCAGCAGCGAAAACACATAGAAAGCAGATGGGGAAATTGGGACAGCATGCTAAGAGACTTATTACATGTATGTCAGAAACATACAGGAAGAATCAAGAGTCAGGCCAGTCACCCTATCCAAAGCCTGGCGCCACTTTCCCCTACCAAACTGGACACTTTCACCTTCATTTACTTAGCTCTTAGCTAGCTTTCTTTCAAAAATCAGGCTGAAGTTTCTTCTCTGTAATCTGTCCATTTCCTGAAATCTGAACATTTGTCACAAGGCACTCCAGAATCAGATTTTTCTAAATAACAAAACTCAGAATTTATAATAAGAATAAATCTTTTCCCTCCACCATTAGGAATAAGAGAAGGAAGTCTCTTCTTATCACCTTAGCATTATACTAGAATTCTAGTCATTGTAATTAAACAAGGAAAAAAATTAATTAAATCCAGAAGCAAGAAAGCCAGCTATGTCAATTATCTCATGGTATACTCTTGTTTATAGAAAAATTCTGGAGTCCACTAAAAATATAGAAACTAATAGATAAATGAATCAACAAAGTTTCTGCATACATACTCAATATGAAAAAGTCTTAGTGCTCAGCAGGCAGCAGTGGCCCACACTTTTAATCCCAGCACTAGGGAGGCAGACGCAGGCAAATCTATGAGTTCAAGCCAGCCAGTCTACAGAGCAAGTTCCAGGACAGTCAAGGGCTACACAGAGAAACTCTGTCTTCAAATAAACAAGCAACAACCAACAACAAAAACACTCAAAAAAAACCAGAAGCAAACAAACAAATGGGGTGGACGGGGAGGGGAATGGGAGGGGAGGGGAGGGGAGTGGGAGGGGAGGGGAGGGGACGGGAGAGGAGAGGAGAGGAGCCTTTTTTTTTTTAATTAGGTATTTTCTTCATTCACATGTACACTTTCCCTCTCCCATTTTCCCCTCCAACACAAACAAACGAACAAACAAACAAACACAAGAACAAACCCCTTCTGCCTCCCCCCTCCCCATGCCTGCCACCCCACCCTCTCCCACTTATTGACCCTGGCATTTCCCTACACTGGGCCACAGAACCTTCACAGGGCTGAGATCCTTTCCTCCTATTGATGATCAAATTTGCAGTCCTCTACTATACACATGCTGCCAGAACATTCAGTCCCACCCTGTATAGTCCTTGATTGGTGGTTGGGTCCCTGGGAGCTCTGAGGGTACTAGTTAGTAATTGTTGTTCATCCTAAGGGGCTGCAAACCCTCCAGCTCCATAGAACCTTTCTCTAACTCCTTCATTGGGGACAGTGTACTCAGTTCAATGAATGGTTGTGAGCCTCTACATCTGCATAAGTCAGGTATTGTCAGAGCCTCTTAGGAGATAGCTGTATGCTTGTCCTTCCTTCAGTCTCTGCTCCATAGTTAATCTCTGCCACTCCTTCTGTGGGTGTTTGATTCTCCTTTTTAAGAAGGAATGAAATGTCCACCTTTTGGTCTTCCTTCTTCTTAAGTTTCTTGTGGTTTGTGGGTCATTCTTCCTATATTCCAAACTTCTGGGCTAATAACCACTTATCAGAGAATGCATACCATGTGTGATCTTTTGTGATTGGGTTACCTCACTCAGGATGATACTCTCCAGATCCATCCATTTCCCTAAGAATTTCATAAATTCATTGTTTTTAATAACAGAGCAGTACTCCATTGTGTAGATGTACCACACTTTCTGTATCCATTGAGAGGAGCCTTTTATTTCTACACATTAGCAGTGAACAGTCAGCAGACAGGCAGACAGCTCCTCAGGCTTGCTGGCTACGGGCCTAATGAAAAACCAGGTTCGGGTGATAATCTGCCTCAAAGGAATAAGACAGAGTAACAAGAAGACACTATAGGATGCCCTCCTCTTGCTTCTATGTGTGCACACATAGGCATGTACACCCACACAGGTACACACGTGTGTAACACATACAAATAAAGATAAGAATTTAAAAGTCACGTTTTTAAAAACCTGTTGAGATATCCAAAATGGCAGACAACACTCAGGTATAGTTGGCCTGAGTTTCCAATGAATAAGCTGGGAAAGCTAAAAAAGGGTAACACCTGAGTTAGTGGCAGCGTTAGCAGGAAAAGCCAGGAAAAAAACCCCTCGTGTCACTGGCTGTGTGGTACTGACAATCAACAGAATAGGAGCCCTTTCAGACACACTTCTGCTTCTGTGGTGGCCTGGCAGCTGACACCCTGTGCAAACCACACTCTCAGAAAAACTCAGAGCAAGTACTACAGGGCTGGCATTTCAGGATTACGATACAAGGCAAACAGAATGCTCCAAGACTGGAAAAGAAACCTTAATCAGATCTGCACAGCACTCAATCAGCTGAAACTAAGTCAAAGCGACGAGTAGGAATTACCAAGAACTGCAGAGGGGCGGGGGGCAGTGCCAGCATTTGTTTGTATCAGGAGCCCAAAACAAACTTTTCACTAGAATAGTACTCTAATTTCTGTAATGGATTCTAAGAGGTGCGACCAGACTTCAGACTCTGAACAGCATTGGTGGGGTGAGGGGCGGAGGCAGGATTACCTATCAATAGGGGACTTCGCAGCCCCAGGTAACTGTGGAAAGCAAGAACGCCCAGAATGAACATGTAAAAAAGTGAATGAAGTCCTGAGTGACTTGGATTGTTGACGGCCACATCAAGGACCCAATGCCTCGAACCCAAAGGAATGGAAATACCTTAACCACAGAATGAGGCTGAGAGGGACGACAAAGCCTTCCTATGGTCAATAGGTACAAGTATGACTGTTCTACGAACACTGGCCAATGTGCAAAACCTAACAACTAGATATCTACTGACTACAACCTGAAACTGCTCCCATACAGAGAGAGGTCCCTCCCGCAAAGACTAGATGACTCACCTTCCCTCTACCCTATACATAAACTTGCTGATAATGTTCTCCAGCAAAGCAAGCACAGCCCACCAGATCCCAGCTTTTCTGTGTTCTGTATGTGTTTGTGTGCCTGTCCTTTCTTCATTCCCTCATCTTCTTCATCAGGAACTCCATAAAGACAAAGGCAATAATCATCCAAGACATTTTTCATACTGTATCCACCTATCTCGCTCCTTCTCCATACCTATCTTGTCTCTGTTTAATGCCCAATGCCATTGGGGCACAGAAACTTGACCCTACTCTGCTGCTGCCCAATACTGCTCCCCACAACTATTTTCCTTCTGCCTTTTCCTCTCCCAAAGAATATAACCTGGTCTGATTTGCAGATTCTCTGTGCTCAGTCTAAGAACTGGACTATTAGCTGGGCATGATGGTGCATGCCTTTAATCCCAGTGCTCAGGAGATAGAGGCAGGCAGATCTCTATGAACTGGAGACAAGCCTGCTCTACAAAAACAGTTCCAGGATAGCCAAGGCTGTTATATATAGAAATCCTGTCTTAAGAAACCAAAAGAAAAGCTGCACGATTCTATATACCAGTGGCATATGAGTATTCCTTCAGACAAAGCTGTACCATCCCTCTACCACTATAGCTCCCTTATTATGAACATGACCCTCTTTTATCTCTATCACCCCAATATTTATTACTAGTCTCCCATTTCTTATTTCTTTCTATTAATATGCATTGTAACTTATGTATCAGTTCACTAAGTACTAGTGATATCACTGCTACATGGAATGATTAGCAGTTAAGGAGTGATTGCTGTATACTTATTCTGTTTTTTGGTTTTTTGTTTTGTTTTGTTTTGTTTTGTTTTTGGCTTTTTTCAAGACAGGGTTTCTCTGTATAGCCCTGGGTGTTCTGGAACTCACTCTGTAGACCAGGCTGGCCTCAAACTCAGAAATCTGCCTGCCTCTGCCTTCCAAGTGCTGGGATTAAAGGCATGTGCCACCACTGCTCATATTATTCTGTTTTCACAGTGGGTGTACTCTAGATAGTTAATGGCAACTACTTCAGAAAGTATTCTTACTGACCCTTACAGATACTAACTGGAAGGTAGGAAGGAAGGAAATCAATGATATTAATTCCTGGTGCATAAAGCCCAGAATAAAAAGACAAGTAACATGAACAGTTAACACAACATCTCATCCATCAGTTATCAACCTCAAGAGTAAAGGCCCAGAATGAAAGAGACTCAGACAAATCCTAGACCAGGAATCTAAAACAATGACAATATGTTCAAAGAAATGAAAGGGGGCCTGCATAATCTCCTGATTGCATTAAAAAGGAGCACAAAAATAAGAGATGAATGATGTAAGTCAATTAAGGATAAGAAAAATGGAATTCATTAAAGAGATAGTATTAATAAACAAATACCAAACTAATGTAATGCTAAAAATGAAAAATTCAGGGCTGGCGAGATGGCTCAGTGGGTAAGAGCGCTGACTGCTCTTTCGAAGGTCCTGAGTTCGGATCCCAGAAACCACATGGTGGCTCACAACCACCTGTAATGAGATCTGATGCCCTCTTCTGGAGTGTCTGAAGACAGCTACAGTGAATTAGGCCAGAGCTAGAGGGCCAGAGCGAGCTGGGCGGAGAGAGCAGGGCCAGCAAAAGTCCCGAGTTCAATTCCCAGCAGCCACAAACATGATAGCTCACAGCCATCTGTACAGCTATAGTGTACTCATACACATAAAATAAATAAAAATAAATCTAAAAAAAAGAAAAAGAAAGAAATGAAAAATTCAATGTCAAATAAAGAGCACAGTGGAAAGGCTAGAGAGATGGTTTAGGTGTTAAGAGGACCAGGGTTCAACTCTCAACTGTCTGTAACTTCAGTGCCAGGGAATCCAACACCCTCTCCTGGCCTCTACAGGCACTATACACACATAGTGCACAAACAAATATGCAAAGCACTCATACACATAAAAATGTTTTTAAAAAAGGAAAACAGCACAGCCACAGCAGAGAAGCAGGTATCCTAGCTCTGCTTGGCCAAAGTCTAACAACCAAACCTCACCTACCACACCATAGCAGCACTTGGGAGTCCAACTCAGAATTCAAAAGAGATCCCCCATACCCATTCTGCCCACCCCTCCTGGTAGTCACCCTACCCACCATTCCACAGAAACCACATGAAACTACATGTACCATGAATTCCAGGTAAGGAACTTCCAAACCAATCAAACCCATTTTTTTTTACCAAAACGCACTAGAACTATAGTGCCCTGTGCTCCTAATCCCACATGCAGACTCCAGGACTAGCCTGCTCTATCTGAGGACAATGCAATATTCTGTGATCTGCTCCCAGCCCCCACAGAGCACTACTTATTTCCACTATGACCCTAGCCCCTGCTCCCAAAGACTATTTTCAGAATCTACAGTACCTTCTACAAACTTCTGAGGATCAACAAGAATCTTCTAAAACTAACGTAGGCTCAGAAGTCCGTACCTATCCCTAGCGGAGCCAATACCACACCCGACATGCTATTCAAACATCAACAGAATGGCTCTTAAGAATGAAAAACAAGCACCATTCCACTGATTCCAACAAGACAAGTTGGGGTAACAGCAAGCAAAGATCCCGACACCCACTGAACAAATAAATGTGAGACCAGATGCCCATATCAAAAAACACCACTCCTGGCATTAGCCCCCCAGCATAATATTCCCCAAGAAAAGCAACCTAGCTTAATGTACAATGACTTCAAAACAGCAATTACAAATACCTTCAAAAGACTCAGCGGATATGTATAAACCCCTAACTGAATGAAAAGTTTCAAAAACACAAACAGTTGAATAAAATAGTAAAAAATAGTTCAAGACTTAAAAATACATTTTTAGTATAATTTTTTTCCTTGTCATCTTCCAGTTGGAACTATTTGTAATATTGCAGAGGGTAAATGTTTTGTAGAGGTAAGATGTCCTTTCCTTTATCAGCTCAGGGCACCAGGCACTGTGGTGCTACTGATTTCATCTTCTGTGAGTAGACTATTCTCTGCAACTAATTTCCAAAACTAAAGAGACTAGAAAACAAAAAAAAGTTCAATTGAAATAAAACTCAAATGAAAAGTTCAGAAGCATGAAAAACATTAACTCTTTAAAAATAAATAAATTTAAAGTAAAAAAAAAAAAACTCTGAAATTTGGGATATTACTAAACAACTAAGTCTACATAACTATACATATAGGAAAAGAAGAAACCCAATTCAAAGGCATAGAAAATATTTTCAACAAAATCATAAAAGAAAAATTTCTCCCCAAAAAGGGAAAGAGAAGTGAGTTCCAGGACAGCCAGGGCTACACAGAGAAACCCTGTCTCTAAAGAAAAAAAAAAAAAAAAATTCACCAAAAGGATAATACATTCCTTAACATTTATACAACACAATGACAGTGAATGACTTCAATACCCCCACTTACCAATAGAAAGGTTATCCTGACAAAAAGTCTACAGTTAAGTGGCATCGTAAATCAAACTGAGCTAATGGACACTTATAGAAAGAACATTCTGCCAAACACTACAGATAAACTTTCATCTTAGCAGCCCATATAACTTTCTCCAAAATAGACCACAAATTAGAACAACAACAAAAATCAGTCACAATATTGAGGAAAATTGAAATAGCATGCTACGTTCTACCTGATCACAAAGGAATAAAGCTGGATAACAACAACAACAACAACAACAAAAAAGACAATAACAACTCATAAAAGTTAAACACACCACTGAATGAAAATTCTTTCATGGGTGAAATCAGGAAGATAATCAACTTCTAGAATTGAATGAAAATGCAAACCAAATCCTATAAGACACAATGACGATGGGGTAAGAGATATTAGAGCACAAATCTGGAGAGATCTCTCATTAATAATTTAATGTTACACTTCAGGGAGAGGGAGAGGGGGACGGGAGGGAAAGAAAGAGGGGAGAAAGGGAGGGAGAGTGGGAGGGAAGGAAAGGAGAGAGAGGGGAAAAAGGGGAGAGAAGAGAAAGAGAATGAGGGAGGGAGAGAGAGAAGGAAAGAGGGGGGATGGAGGGGAGAGAGGGAGAGGAGAAATAGAAATCAGCAGTAAAATTAACAAAATAGAAGTGAAAAAAAAATACAAAGATCCAGTGAGATCTTTGGTTCTTTGAAAAAATTAAGAAAATTGACAACACCTTTGGCCAAATTAACCAAAAGAAAAAGGATACAAATTAATAAAATCAGAGATGAAAAGAGAAACATTTCAGCAGATGCTGAAGAAACTAATAAAATCATAAGGCCATAATATAAAAATTTATAATTCCACTAAACTGAAAAAGCTAAAAGAAACAGAGGAAATTTAAGATAACCACGACCTACCAAAAGTAAATCAAGGTGAAATGAGCAACAGATTCTTCACAACCAGTGAGAAGCAGTAGTCTCACAACTAAAAAGATAAACAAAAGACACCTCAGAACCAAGTATACACAGTGAATTCTACCAGACCTTCAATGAACTAACACTCTCAATTTATTCCACAAAACAGAAAATGAAGGAATACTTCCAAATCCTTTTTATGAAGCCCTAATATCAAAACCAAAGACACCCCCTTCAAAACAAACAAACAAACAAAAACCCTGATACACCAATCTTTCTGATGAAACACTAATACAAAAATCCTCCAGTAAAATGTTTACAAAATGAGTTCAAGAACACACAGAAAAGACAAGACATCATGGTCAAGTTAGCTTTATCTCAGATATTCCATCATAGTTAGATCAGCTTCATCCTAGAAATAAAAAGATGGGTCAACACATATAAACCAATAAATAGAACCCACAACATAGACTAAAAGTCAGAAATCACATGATCATCTCATTAGATGGAGAAAAGGCCTTTGCAAAAATCAGCATCTTTTTATGACAGAAATCCTAAAGACTACAGGAATACTGTGAACATATCTCAACATAATAAAGGCAATATATAGAAATCCCAACAACCACACTAAACAAAGAAACACTCAAAGCATTTCCAGCAAAATCAGAAATGTTTAATAGACAAGTGAAGGAGCTAAAGTGGATACGCATAGAAAAGGAAAAAGTCACAGTATCCTAATTTGCAGATGACCTGATTCTATATATAAAACTCTAACACCACCCCCAAAAAACCATCTTTTATGTAAATACAAAACACACTGAAAAGGAAATCAGAATAATCCTATTCACAACAGATGGGGGGGGGGGGAGAACTCAGGAGGCAGAGGTAGGTGGATCTCTTGGAGCTGGATGTCAGTCTGATCTATATAGCAGTGAGTTCCAGACAGCCAGGGCTACATAATATAAAAACCCAATCTCAAAAAAGTAAAAAGAAAAAAGACTTGCATAATAAAGCTTTAAGAAATTAAAGAAACTGAGGGAAATAGCAGAAGAACTAAAGATTCCCTGTGCATATAGTTTGGTAGAATTAATACTGTAAAAATGGCCACCCTCTCAAAAGCAACTTGTGGATTCAATGCAATCCCCATCACACCCCAACGCTATCCTTCTCAGAAGCTGAAAATAATCTTAAATTTCATACAGACACAGACACATACAAGGAAACAAACAAATGAAAAGCAGGATAGCCAAAACAATCCTGAATAATTAACAACCAAAAACTACTAGTGTTCTCTTCATCCCTAATTTTGAGCTATACTACAAATCAGCAACAAAAAGTACTGCTGTGCTCTTAAACTCAAAGCAGCTGTGATCACCTCCAGAAAATTGAGCCCCTCAACACCCATCATGGAATATTCACGGACCCTATCCCTCCCTGAAGACTTACACAGAGAATGGTTGCTGGGGGAAGTAAAAATTTCTTCAGCCATGCAGACACTAATAAAGTGCATATGCTCCTGTAAACAACCCCCAGCTTCATAACAAACACTCACATAAACAATCCTGTTTAACCTCACTGGGTTGCAACTATAAAGTGTTGTGAAAGTAGACAATCCACTGGGAGGAAGTATGAGATCAGGAAGGCGACTGAGAGTGGGTCAAGAGAAGACTCTTAAGGAGACGAATATGATCAGAGTACATTATGTATAATGTAGGAAAATGTCATAAGGACTTCACACTTGTGCATGCACCAAGCCTGAATACCTACCTGAGTTTGATCCCTAGAATCCACATGGTAAAAGAGAACTGATGCCCTAGTTTTCCTGACTTTCATTTTTGCTATGTCACATGTGGTGGACATGCTAGTGTACACACTACAAGTTTTTTTTTAAATGTTTAAAAATAAATATTTCCCAAAAAAGACATAACAATTTCAAATTATGTGCACCAAATATCAG
>JADRCD010238869.1:0-20016 GCA_019843815.1 Montemys delectorum
TTTATTGACTTTGAGGTTTTTCTCATGGTGTCCTTGATCTCTCTGACTCCTACAATCTTTCCTTCTCTTCTTCTGCAAGATTCTGTGAAATCTATATAATGTGTGAATGTGGGTCTCTGCATCTGTTTCCATCAGTTGCTGGATGCAATCTCTCTGATGCCAGTTGGTCTAGGCACTGATGTATCAGTATAGTAGAATATCATTTGGAATTATTTCATTGATATTTCTTTTCCTATTTGTCTCTGGAATACCCAGCTTCTGGGTCCTGGCCCTTTAGGAAGGGGTGGGTTCCTTCTCATAGTATTGTGTTTCAAGCTAGAAAAGTCATTGATCTACTATTCACAATTTCTGCACCATCTTTACTCCAGCATATCTTGGGGATGAATTCTAGGCTGAAGATTTTCTAGCTGGGTTGGAGTCTCAGTCCCTCCATTAGAAGTCTTGCCTTGTCATAAGAGAGAGCCATTACTAGGAGTCACACTAGGGTCATCCTTGTAGATTCCTGGAAGTTTTCAATGTACCAAGTTTCTAGCTTGTCCCCAGAATGACCCCAATTCCAGTTGTTTTTCAAAAAACCTAATACTAGAAATGATCTATATATTTATAACAACTAATGAAGGTTGAGACAACTCAACTCAGACCTAACTAATCATAATAATTATAGTTCTTCAAAAATGAACTTAGCATACACGTGTTTACAAATTAAAATTTAAATAAAAATTAATAATCAACACTATGTCAAACTTTTAAAATGAATATTAATTTAATATCCTCAAACCCTGAAATATGAATATTATTAATCCTGATGACTTTAATGGGAGGAAAAAGATTTGACAAATATGACTCAGTTAATGGGTAGTACAAACGCTATTTGAATACAGACCTCATTCTAAATCTTTTTACTTCCAAATATTCTCAACAAAGAATGTCATAAAAATTAATTGGAGAGCATTAAAAGTATTTTAGTTATGCCATACACAAACACAAAAACATATTAAGATAGATCACAGGACTGAATAGGAAAGCTGAAAAGAATAAAGGTTCTGTTATAAAGCATGGGTGACTATCATCATGACCACTAGACAGGCAGATTTCTTATGCCACATTAAAATATAATGGTGAGAATTTAAAAAGAATATTAAATTGGGCACTACTAAAGTTAAGATATTTTGCTCATCAAAAGTCACCGTGAAGGGAACTATAAAGTAAGAAACAGAATGAATAATAGTAGTATGGGTAGGTAGAAGATAGACAGATGGATAAATAGATATAGATGGATGGATTGATAGATGGATGGATGGATGATAAATTATATTGACCATTAAAAGCCTTAAAATTACAATCTTGGAGGAGGGGGGCATATATCAGCAAAATGTTCTCATCACCTTCAAAAACATATGACAAAGACAAAATGAGCAACATTTTATGATGACAGCCGCAGGAGAGTACCAGGGAATACTGAAGATTAGTAGGAAGCTGAGAAACACAGATTTCTAGGTTTCTAGAAAACTCACTGCCCCTTACACCCAGTAGAAGCCGATCTTCCTTTGGTAGACAAGGCACATAGAAGGAGTCACCATCACCACATTAGACACAATTTTTCTCTTTACCACTGAATACCCCTGTGACCTAAATGAGCATATAGTCAGGAGAGGGAGCTTCCTTGGAATCCACACAGCTAGGAGTTTTCAGAACCAAAGCAACACTGTGTCTTATTCCCCGTAGCTAGGGCAGCTATTTTCCATCTCTACCTTAAAACTGCAAGAGTGGTTGGAGCCTTAGTCACCACCTAAGTATTCACATCCCATGTCATGCTATATCCTACATGAGCCTCTGCTGTCACCCTCTGCCTTCTGGGACCAAGCTCCTGATAACCTGCTCCTTCTTTAGCTCACAAATGTAGTACTTCACTGCCATCAAAACCTTGAATTAATTTCACATGTTTTCTCCCAATGAAACAGTACCTTGAAAGTCCTACTATATCAGCTCCAAATCATTGCTGTCCCCTGTGCCCACAGCTGAAGCTGTGCACTGTATCTATCCTCAGGAGGTGATCTGCTAACTAGTAAAGGTTCACTTACACCTCAGAGGTTTGCTGGGCATTAAGTAATGCTCTGTACAATGTCACTATGGAAGGAATTGGTGTCTTTTCCAAGCTGATTCATCTACTTCTTCTAGTTATTGCTGCATACTCATTCTCAAAGTCTGGGCAGACAATGTCAATTTTCCCAAGAAGAAATTGTCCTTGTATAACCAGAGTAACCCTGACACACAGATATGTAAATGTTGACTCTCAAAAATCGTCTTGGCTAAGTCAAGCAGCTATGCCTCCCAGGACTGAGGGTAGAAGCATCATATATACTAGAAAATTAGAGCATTGGGTGAGCTGTCACAGAGGCCAGTCTCCTCCTTCAAACTGGATGAACAGAAGACCTGCTGTGAAGATAGACTTTCCCAGGCAGTTTAGTCATTTTGGCCATGATTCCTGTCTCTGTACCCAATGAACAGATGCCATTATTATTCCAGAGTCCCTTACTCTGCTGCAACTAACTTTAAGAGTCTGAGATATTGCTACATCCAACAATCCTATGCTCCAGAATTACTACTACATAATATTTAATCACCAGCACACCAAAACCCAATTCCACAAAAACTATATAATCAAATCTTCTAGGAACCAGACTCATCAGTGCTTTCCAAGTAGGAACACCAAGGCTCACTGTCAGGTGAAAGATTTTCCATAAATATCAATGTATAAGTTTGAAAGATGGGATTGATCTACTAGTAATGGAAAAGCTGTTGAAAGGACACAAGAAAAACGAAAAAGGGAAGGAAGCCTGATGCTACTAAAGGTCCACATTAACTCTCCAGTGGCTAAAGCATCCTGACTAAAAACAAACAAAATAAGATGCCAAATAGAATCTCAAAATAATGATCTTTAGGAAAGTTGCTGAGATAAAAGAGTTTTAAAAACAATATAGCAAAAACATAAACAATGAAACAAACAAAAGTCCATGATCTGAATAAGAATCTAACACAGAAAATTATCTGTAAGACACAAAAATTAAGATCTTAGAGATGAAGAACTCAAAAAACACAATAAAGAATAGTTTGTAAAAGGTTTGCCTTCAGAAGAAAGAATATTTTAATTTAAGGATAGTAAACTTAATATTTTCCAATCAAAGAGAGGAGAAAAAAGGAATGAAGAAGTTAAAGACAGCCCACAAATTCATACCTGAAGTGTTAGAAGAATAAATGTTTCCCTATTAGGAATTTCAAAAATAAAAGAGAATATAGAACATATCAGAAGATGGAAAGATATTCCATGCTCATGGGATTGGTAGGATTAATAGTGAAAATGGCCATCCTACCAAAAGTAAATGACAGATTTAAGGTAATTCAAATCAAAATTCCAACACATTTTTTACAGATCTTGAAAGAGAAATTCTCAACTTCATATGGAAAAACAACAACAACAACAAAAAATCCAGGATAGCTAAAACAATCCTGAACAATAAAAGAACTTTGAAGGAATCACCATCCCTGACCTCAAGCTGTACTATAGAGCAATAATGATAAAAAAAATGCATAGTATTGTTATAGAAACAGATATGTTGATCAATGGAATCAAGTCAAAGGCCCAGAAATAAATCCACATACCTATGAACAATTGATTTTTGACAAAGAAGCCCAATATAGTGGGAAAAAGGGAAGCATCTTCAAGAAATGGTGCTGCTCTAACTGAATGTCTACACATAGAAAAATGCAACTAGAACCATATTTAGCAACCTGCACAAAACTCAACTTCAAGTAGATCAAGAACTTCGACATAAAGCAAGACACACTAAATCTAATAGAAGAGATAGAGGGAAATACCCTTGAACTCATTGATACAAGAGGCAATTCCCTGAACAGAGCACCAATGGCTAAGGCTCTAATATCAAAAATTAATAAATGGGACCTCGTTAAACTGAAAAGCTTCTGTAAGGAAAATCACCTTGTCAATAAGACAGAACAGAATGAGAAGAGATCTTCACGGACCCTACATCTGACAGAGGGTTGATATCCAAAATATACAAAGAACTCAAGAAGTTAGACATCAACAAATCAAATAATCCAAGTAAAAATGGGGTACAGTGCTAAACAGAGAATTCTGCATCTCAGATGGCAGAAAAGCACTTAAAGAAGTGTTCAAAATCCTTAGTCGTCAGGGAAATACAAATCAAAACAACACCGAGAGATTCACCTTACACCAATCAGAATGGTTATGATCAAAATCTCCCGAGTTCCTGTTATGCTTACAGATAGGAACCTAGCATAATTGTCCTCTGAGAGGCTGTACCCAGCAGCTGACTGAGACAGATGCAGATACCCACAGTAAAACCGTGGACAGAGGTAGGGGACTTTTGATAGACGGATTAGGGGCATGGATTAAAGACCCTGAAGAGCATAGGAACTCCATAAGAGGACCAACAAAGTCAACTAATCTGGACCCTTAGAAATTGTCAAAGACTGAGCCGCCAACAAAATAGTATAAATGAGTTGGACCAAGGCTCCTAGCACATATTTAGCAGATGTGCAGTTCATTCTCCATGTAGGTCCCCCAATAACTGGAACAGAGGCTGTCCCTAAAGTTGTTGCCTGTCTGTGGAATCTGTTTCCCAAAAGGACTGCCCTGTCTGGCCTCAGAGGAGAGGATGCATCTAAAGTTGCAGACACTTGATGCACCAGGATGGGGGAATAACAGGACATCACCCTCTCAGAGAAGAAGGGGAGGAGCAAGAAGGAAGGGACTCCGTGGGGAAGACAACAGTAAAGGGGGCAGTGATTGGCATGTAAAAATTTTTTTAATTAGTTAATAGTTATTAAATGTAATAATTATTAAATTATTAATTATTTTATTATATTGTTATAATAAATAAAAGTAAAATAATAGTAATAATATTGAAAAAAGAAACCTTAGTTAACTGAATAGTTAGCAGAAAAAAATCTCTTCTTTTAGAAGATACAGGACATCTAGATATAAGAAGTTCTTATTTCCCTAACACGTTCGTATTAGTTATTTTTCTCATTGCTATAAAAATATGCCTGCAGAAAACAACTCAAAAAAAAAGGATGTACATTGGTTTGGATAGCATGTACCTTTTCCCACCCTGTTATGGTTTCGTGTCAACTTGACACATACGAGGATCATACGGTAAGATGTAACTTCAACTGAGAAAACAAATCTAGATCAGACTGACCTTTAAGCAAGTCTGTGGGGGAGTTTTCTTCACTAATGCTTGGCATAAAAGGAACCCCACTTTGTGTGGTGGGATTCTGGGCAGGCGTTCCTAGGAGGCATAAGAAAGCAAGCTGATTGAGCAAGAAAGAGATTTTTATAAAATCAGCATAACTTCTTATCTCATCTAAGTTGACAAATCATGAATTTTCACATTTTTAATTTTCTTTTTTCATTATTTTTACTGAAAATAGATCTTCTCTCATGTACTTACATGTTTTTAACTTTCAATTTTTAAAGTTACAATGTTTCTCTTCTACTCCTCTCTTCAGTCTGTTACCTGCTGCCCCTTGTTTCCTCTCAAATTCATGGTCTCCATTTCTTTAGTTATTATTTTTGCATATATGTGTATACATGTAGGAGCATTTTTAATATCATGTATGCCATTTTTATTTCTTGGGATTATTTTCTATGCTCGTATGGTCTGTTCAGGAATTCTTTGCCTGCAACCATTTTGAGTTGTTTTACACATATTTCTGCCTATCAGTTTTGTATTAGTTCTTACAGTGTTTCACTGTTAATTGACTTTGATACAGGATGATTGATATGGATCTATTTTCATCCTTTTAGGCATGGAGACTATCCTCCAGTACCATTTCTTTTTTTAAAATCATTTTATTCCTTTACATTTCAAATGTTATCCTCCTTCCTTGTTACCCCTCCACAATCCACCATCCCATCCCCCTTCTCCCCCTCTGTTTTGCCTTTATAAGGGTACCCCTCTACCCACTCACACACTCCTGCCTCAATGCTCTAGCATCTCCCTACACTGGTGCATCAAACCTCCACAGGACCAAGGGCACCCACCCCCTCCCAATGATGTCAGATAAGACCATCCTTTGCTACATATATACCTGGAGTCATGGATCCCTCCATGTATACTCTTTGGTTGGTGGTTTAGTCTCTGGGAGCTCTAGGTGGTCTGGTCAGTTGATATTGTTCCTCCTATGGGATTCCAATCCCCTTCAGCTCCGTCAATCCTCCCCCTAGCTCCCACATTAGGGCGGCTGTGAGTATCTGCATCTGTATTGGTCAGGTGCTGGTAGAACCTCTCAGGGAACAGCCATACCAGGCTCCTGTCAACAAGCACTTCTTGGCATCAGCAATAGAGTCAGGGTTTGGTGTCTGCAGATGGGATGGATCCCTAGGTGGGGCAGTCTCTGAGAAAAGCCAGTACCATCTATTAAACTGGTTGACTTTTCTCCAATGCATGTTTTTGAAATTTTTTTTTTCCAAAAATCAAGCGTCAGCTTTATTTTTGAATATGCCGTCTGAGCACTTTGCACTATGCCTTTTATCATACCAAGGAACACTGCCTAAACCCTGCAGTTCTAAACTGCAGTGTGTCATGAACTGCAGGGATGATCACTGAACATACAAGGCATTCTCCTCCTACAGAAATATAATGGTTTAACTACAGAAGACAAAGACTGTTACAAGTGACCTACTGTTATTCTTCAGCTTGTGGGATTATCTCTGGGCTGCATTGAGCTAGAAGTTTGATCTTGGTATTGGAGTTGATGACTTGCAGGTCTTTACAATGTGTAGAGAGTTGTCTGAACCGCGCCCTAAGATGGTGCCGGCTTCTGTTCCTTGCTGGGGAGCTAGAGTGATAAACAACTCCCCTCGGGGTCAAGAAGTCAAGAAGTCAGAAGTCAGTCAGTCAGTCGGTCAGTCGGTCAGTCAGTCAGTCAATCGGTCAGTCAGTCAGAAGTCAGAAGTCAGAAGCAAGAAGTCAGAAGTCAGAAGATTAGTCAGTCAGTCAGTCAGTCAGTCAGTCAGTCAGTCAGTCAGTCAAGAAGTCAGAAGTCAGAAAGTCAGAAGAATGTTCAAGGTTCCTGAATAAACTGCTTTAAGAAGAGCCCTCGGGTCACGTCTTTCTTGCTGGCTGAGAGGTTATGACAACAATGATGTTACATTAAGCTCAAGTTTCAATTGATATTGAATCTAACCATTTCTGAAATGACCACAACCACACTCCACATTTTATACTACAGATTTTAGCAAAAAGATGTTCCTTGCATTGACAATCACAAAGGCAAAATATCAGTAAACTCTGAAAAATATTGAGGATGTTTTGCATCCTGTAGTATTGTGTTTTCACCTATGAAGCCTGAGCAGCATGCTTTCTCCATGGAACTCCATTACCAGCCAGTTCTCTGTCCACATTCACCAGGCCTGCATCACTAGAAACATGTATGTTAGATCCTCTCTCTCCATACATTCTCAAGCCTGCTGTGTTCCCAGGGAAATGCCCAGGGGCTGGGAGATATGCACTGCCTCTGACTTCCATTGTCTAGCCCAAGGCTGCCCACCAGAGGCCTGCTGCACCAGGAACATGTTAGGCCTGCCTTCCCAACACCTACTATATCAGGAATAGCCAGGAACAACCAGATGGCTAAAGGCTAGAGTAAGAATACAACTAACTAAATCCAGAGGGATAGCACCTTCAGATCACAGCTACCCTACCACAGCAGGCCTTGGATATCCTAACACTACTGAATCGGGAGAAAATGGCTCTAAATCTAATCTCATAAAGATAATAAAAGGAAGGAATGAATACATCTCTTAAATAAATACAGAAAAATACAATCAAACAGATAGAAGCCCTTAAAAAGGAAACAAATAAATTCCTTTAAAAATAGAGAAAATACAGGTAAATTTGTTAGGAAATGAATAAAACTGGTCAAGATCTTAAAATGGAAGTAGAAGAAATAAAGAAAACACAAACTTAGGGAATCTTAAGGTGGAAAACCTAGGGAAAAGAACAGGAACAACAGAAACAAGCATCACCAACAGACTACAAGACATGGAAGAGAGAATCTCAGGCATAGAAGAAACAATAGAACAACTTGATACATTTGTAAAAGATTATATTAAATTTAAAAAGTTCCTGACACAAAACATCCATAAAGTATGGGATATTATAAAAAGACCTAACTTGAAAATAATAGGAATAGAAGAAAGTGAAGAATTCTTAGTTCCAAAGACCCAAAAAATATTTTCAACAAGATCATAAAAGGAACTTTCCCCAAACTAAAGAAACATATCTATAAACCTACAAGAAGCTTAAAGAACACCAATTAGATTGGACAAGAAAAGAAAATGCTCTAGCCACACAATAATCAAAACACTAAATCTACAGTACAAAGAAAGTATATTAAAAACTGCAAGAGGAAGAGGCCAAGTCATATGCAAAGGAATACTTAGCAGAATTACATGTGACTTCTCAACAGAGACTCTATACATAGTAGAACCTGGACAGGTGTCTCACAGCCTCTTGGAAACCATGAGTACCAACCTAGACTGCTATACCCAGCAAAACTCTCAATCAACATAGATGGAGAAACCAAGATATTCTGAGACAAAACCAAATTTAAATAATATCTATCCACAAATCTAGCCTACAGAAAATACTAGAAGAAAAACTCTAACCCACAGAAGATAATTACACCCAAGAAAACACAGGAAATAGATAATTCCACACCAGCAAAAACAAACTAAGGGATGCACACACACTACCACCACCACCACCACCAACAACAACAACAACAACAACAACAACAACAACGTCAAAATACAAGGAATTAATCATTGGTCATTAATAGACTTAAAAGATTTAAATGGTCATTAATAGACTTTCAATCAAAAATAATCAAAAGAGATGGGGAAAGACACTTTATATTCATCAAAGGAAAAATCCACAAAGACTACATCTCAACTCAGAATATCTATTCCTCAAATACAAAAGGACCCACATTCCCAAAAGAAACATTACTAAAGCTTAAATCATACACAGAACCCCACACAAAAATAAAGGGAGTCTTCAGCATCCCACCTGACAGGTCATCAAGACAAAAACTAAACAGAGAAATAAACTAACAGACTTTATGAATCAAATGGATCAAGTAACTATCTGTAGAACATTTCACCCAAACAAACATGCAATACATATCTTCTTCTTAGAACCTCATGGTACTTTTTCCAAAACCGACTATATAGTTGGTTCACAAAAGAGACTTCACAAAGGAAGCCTCAACAGAAAAAGAAATCGAAATAACCCCTTGTATATAATCAGACCATAATGTATTAAAGCTGCACATCAATAACAACAGAAACAACAGAAAGCCTACAGATTCATGTAAACTGAACAACCCTCTATTCAACAATTGGTCATGGAAGAAATTTAAAAAAAATTGAAGACTTTCTAGAATTCAATGAATATGAAAGCAAAACACCCCGAATTCATGAAACAAAATAAAAGTAGTGCTAAGAGAAAAGTTTATAGCACTAAGTGCCTTCATAAATAAATTGGAATGATCATATACTAAGAATTTAAAAGTATACCTGAAAGTTCTGGAAGGGAAAAAAAAAAGCAAACACAGGCAAAACAGTACATGGCTAGACATAATTAAACTCAGGGCTGAAATCAATAAATTAGAAGCAAAAAGAACAATAGAAAGAATCAATGAAACCAAGATCTGATACTTTGAGAAAATTAACAAAATAAATAAAACATTAACCAAACTAACTAAAAGACAGAGAGACTGTATCCAAATTAACAAAATCAGAAATGAAAAGGAAGCCATAACAGACATTGAGGAAATTCAAAGAATCATTAGGTCTTACTTCAAAAGCCTGTAATCCACTAAATTGGAAAATTTAAATGAAATGGATAATTTTCGGAAAGACAACACTTACAAAAGTTAAATCAAGATCAGTTAAACTATTTAAATAGCTCTATAACTCCTAAGGAAATAGAAGAAGTCATTAAAATTCCCCCTACCAAAAAGAGCACAGGGCCAGATGGTTTTAGCACAGAATTCTACTGGATTTTCATAGAAGAGTTTCAATTCTCTTGAAACTATTACACAAAGTGAAAACAGACAGAACATTGCCAAACTCATTTTATGAGGCGCTAGTCACCCTGACACCTAAACCACAAAGACTCAAAAAAAAAAAAAAGATAACTTCAAAACAGTTGTCCTTATATTTACAATAAAATACTCCCAAACCAAATTTAAGAACACATAAAAGACATTATGTATCATGATCAAGTAGGCTTCATCTCAGGGATGCAGGGATGGTACAACATACAAATATCCATCAACATAATCTACCATATAAGCAAACTAAAAGAAAAAATCACATGATCATCTAATTAGATTCTGAAAAAGCCTTTGACAAAATCAACACCCATTCATTTTAAAAGTAGTGGAGCAATCAGGGGTACAAGGCCCATCTTAGATACAATAAAGATAATAAACAGCAAGCAATATCACTATTCACAGATGATATGATAGTATGCGCGAGTGAACCCAAAAATTGTAAGAGAACTCCTATAGTTAATAAACATCTTCAGCAAAATGACTAGATGCAAATTAACTGAAAAAAATCAGTAGCCCTCCTTCATACTAACAACAAACAGGATGAGAATGAAATTGGGGAGAAAACACTCTTTACAATAGCCACGAATAATATAAAATATCTTGATGTAACCCTAACCAAACAAGCAAAAGATCTGTATGAGAAGAACTTCAAGTCTCTGAAGAAGTTGAGGAAGATATATCAGAAGATGGAAAGATCCCCTATGCTCATGAATCAGTAGGATTAACATAGTAAAATAATGCCAAAAATAATCTACAGATTCAGTACAATTCCCATCAAAATTCCAATATAATTCTTCATACACCTTGAAGTAACAATTCAAGAAAAAAAAACAAGATAGATAAAACAACCCTGTACAACAAAAGAACTTCTGGAAGTATCACCGTCGCTGATTTCAAGCTTTTCTACAGAGCAATAGTCATAAAAAACTGCAAGGTATTGGCATTAAAATGGCCATTTTGATCAATAACATAGAATCTAAGGACACTCTCAATTGGACAAAATGGCAGTCTACAGAATGGAAAAAGATCTTTGCCAATCCTACATCCAACAGAGCGCTAATATCCAAAATATATAAAGAACTCAAGAAGTTAACCCCCAAAATTTTTTAATGGGGTACAGAGCTAAACAGAAGATTCTCAACAGAGGAATGGAATCTAGAATGGCTAAAAAGCACTTTTTAAAAAAATGTTCAAATCATTTGTCCTCAGGGAAATGCAAATCAAACTACCATGAGCTTCCATCTTCTATCTGTTAGAATAGCTAAGATAAAAAATTCAAATGACAGTACATGCTGGTGATGATTTGGGGCAAGGTGAACACTCCTCCA
The DNA here is from genome assembly GCA_019843815.1 of Montemys delectorum. NCBI lineage: Eukaryota > Metazoa > Chordata > Mammalia > Rodentia > Muridae > Montemys > Montemys delectorum. Next base: position 11,499 of record JADRCD010238869.1, read on the forward strand.
TTGCTGGTGGGATTCAACCTTGTACAACCACTTTGGAAATCAATCTCATGATTTCTCAGAAAATTGGAAATTATAACCCAACTATACTGGGCCTATACCCAAAGGTTGGTCCACCATAACACAAGGATACTTGCTCAACTATGTTCATAGCAGATTTATTCATAATAGCTAGAAACAACCCAGAGGTCCCTCAACAGAACAATGTATAAAGAAAATGTGGCTCATTTGTACAATGGAAGAGCACTCAGCTATTGAAAATCAGGACATCATGAAACTTTCAGGTATATGTATGGAACTAGAAAATATCATCCTAAGTGAGGTAATCCAAATCTTCTACTTATTCTTAATGAAGACCAGTCTAGTAACTAACAAACCAAAAATAAAATCTCATTACATCCTTCCATCAGTGCTAATAGCTTCATGTGTCACCATATTTTAATAAATGTTTATTCAAAGAACACCTATGCGTAATAGAGACTATGAAATTTATTTCACATAGACTGAAGGAACTTTTGGGTAGGCATCACTGAAATTATACTCTGTTTATACAACGTTCCTTAGGTTTTAATGCTGAGTTTCTTTGTGTTGGCTGATTAGTATGAATTTTTGTCATAGAATTTACAACATTAATGTTGGTCGAGGCCTTAGAATTCATCAGCTCTATTTTGCTCTTGTTATGGCAGTAATGCCCAATGCTGCACATCTGGTTATTTGCAGAGCCAGGACTTGTACCCACTAGGGCTTCCCTTATGAACAGTATTTGAATTCTCAGAGGTAAAATGATTTAACAAAGGTATGAGTAAGAATCAAGGGGGAACATTTGAACACACACACACACACACACACACACGCACACACACACACCCCTAAATTCTACACATGAAAACCAAATATGATATCCAGCAATTATATTTGTTCCTTAAAAGATGACTGGAATGGACTTCTATTAATAAAGTACAGGAATCTTTGGTGTGCATGTAATTATTTTTACATAGTCACAAATACATATGAACACAGATTTGTATGGTTACTAAAATAAACATAGATTAAAATTTCCAGAATTCTGAAAACTTCATTATGTTCCTTCTCAGGCAATAATTTTTCTCCTTCAAGGATGACCACACTCACTATTTATGCTTCTTGTTGTCAGCTTTTCTATAAATTCAACTGATCTGTACTTTATCTCAAGTTCTTTGTTTGGTATTATATTTTTGAAATCTGTACATGTCTAGGACTCATGAGCTCCTTTATATTTCTGTATAATATTCTACCATAACAATATCTATTTCTTTTATTGCTGTTGAACATTTAGATTATGTATGTTTTTATCTCTGGATATAGATAGCTGTTGTGCATATTCTTACATTGTTAATAATACAGCCCAATGCCTATTGGATATTACTGCATCATTAGCGTCTCTCAATATTACTGGAAATATTTTTTTTTCAAAGCAGTTTTAGCATTTCATCCACCGGCAAATGAAGGAATCCCAACTTAGCTGCTTTTTTGCAATAATATTTTTATACATTTTTCATCCAAATTACAGTAATACTAGCCTTTCCTTAGTATTGATTTTAACTAATTATGCTTATTGTGAGTCGAGTGGACTATTATGTGTCATGCATACACTTTGTAATGATTTAAACAAAATATGTTCATGGCTTACCTCTAACTATTATATTTCTGTCTCTTGTAAACATGCAAAATGCTCCTTCTTGCGAATTTGAAGTACACAATTAATAGCTGCCACTCAACCACACAAAAGGCTTCTGAAATGTTTTTCACTTGTGACTCATGCTTACATGAGGTATTCATGCCGTTCTGTATACAGGCATATAAAATGGTATACAAGTCAAACAATGATGACTGATAATTAATCAAAAAGAAATCCATTTTACAATTCTTTGGTGTACTTATAATTTTACTGTTAAAAATAAATACAAATTTTCTCACTAATGAGCTACATATGCTTGTTTATTTTTATGTATAATTTAAATCATAAATACTTTTTCAATAATATTTTTATTCATTTTTCATCCTAATGGCAGCCCCTTTCTCTTTTTCTCCCAGTCGTGCCCTTACAAATCCATCCCTCCACTACCCACAACGTATCCTTAGCAATATATGCTATCACTGGAGTTTTTGATCTCAGATATTCTGAGGGGTGTAAGATGAAACCTCAAAGTTGTTTTGATTAGCATTTCCCTCATGACTAAACTTTGAACATTTCTATTAGTGCTTCTAGAGCATTCGAGATTCCTCTATTGAGAATTCCGTTTAGCTTTGCATCCAATTTTTAAAAATTGTTTTATTTAGTTTGTTGGTGTCTAACTTCTTGAGTTCTTTATATATTTTGGATATTAGCCCTGTTAGATGCAGGGTTGGAGAAGATATTTTCCCATTTTCTAGTATGATGTCTTGTCCTATTAATGGTGTCCTTTGCCTTAAAGATGCTTTTCAACTTCATGTGGTCTCATCTATTAATCATTGGTCTTAGTGCCTGAGCTATTGATGTGCTGTTCAGGAGTTTGTCTCCTGTACCAGTGTATTCAAGGCTATTTCCCTACTTTCTGTTCTGCTATATTTAGCATATCCAGGTTATTGTTGCGTTTTCTGATCTGGTTCTGTTCTAAGAGCTGTAACACTTGGGAAGAGGTCTGCTCTCCCGAAAGACTTCCTAAAGCTCCACCGCACTCCTCACTGGCTAGTTGGCCTCTCATCTGGCCCAGCCTGATCCCACTCAGTGCAGGGCAGTGTGGAGTAATCAAGTAACCTGGTAGGCACCGCAGAGACAGAAGTGGAGGCAACTGCAGCAGCAGAAGCAGCTGAAGCGACTTCCCTTCCAGGTCCGTGTGCTCTAGCTTCCCTTCGCAGGAACTCTCTTGCACCAGGCCAGGCCAGAGATCTCCATGGAAAACCTCTGCTACCCAGGCCTGCATGGATCTACTTTCATTCTACATGTAGACATCCAGTTTAGATCAGCACCATTTGTTGAGGATGCTTTCCTTTTCTCATTGTATGGCTGTGGAGCAAGTGGACCATGCCACCAGACAGAAGAACTGGTAAGGCTGAGAACCCAAACCCTATGAAACTCAGAACTGAGTAAGGTAAGCGCAGGGCCTGACAAACTCTACCTGCTCTAAAACCAGTAGCCGTGACACCTCACTGAGAGGACCTTCGCAATCAGTCAAGAAGCATAAAAAGCTGGAGTTCTCCCTTCTAATGAGGTATCTAAATAGGTCTCTAATGTTCAGCCAATGAGTTTCTCTTCCTGGACATTCATTCCTGCAAAAGACATTTAATCCCTTGTTCACACTGAGTAATGTGTACGCATTTATGTTCACCATCAAATAAAGCAGTTTGTACAAGGACTGTCTCTTCACCAAGGGTCACCTGTCTTAATGAGCCTTGCCTAAATGCCCCTGAGAAGGCCTTCTCTCTCCCAGACCTTCAGTACTCTGTGCACTCACTGGGAAGCAAACCACGTTCTGCACCCACCCATCCCGGATACCCTGTGGAGAAGCATGGACTGGGACCCCTGTTCCCAACTCCTAGCAGGTATCCGGGCAGTACTAGGAGACTGGAAAACACAGCAATGATCCCAAACTCTGCAGCAGTTTTCCACCCTAGGAAACACAGACTGAGGACCCCATTAGCGACTGCATTCTGCCTCCCCTGAGCAGCATGCTGGCGCTCCAGGCACCAGAGCGGTGAGACAGACATACCCAGGCTACAACCCACAAACTTGAAATAGCTAAATAACAAGAAGGGCCCAAGGAGGATGCTTGAATCTCACTCAGAGGGGAAATAAAATAGTCATTGGAGGTGGATGGAAGAAAAGAACTGGGTAGGAGAAGAGACGGGAGGAGAACTGGGAGTGAGGGGAATCAGGGGTAGGGAGAGCCAGGGAGATAGGGCTGGGAGAGTAAATGGATATTAGTAGCAGGCAGGAAGTGGGGCAGTCTCTAGGACTTGCAGAGACCTGGGATGGGAGGAGGCAAGGCACCAGAGGGTTAATGGAGGCAACTCTAGCTGCTACTCCTAGCAGCGGGGATATGGAGCCTGAAAAGTGGCCAAACCTGTAGCCAGGTAGGACTCCCAGCGGAGGGATAAAGACACGAACCCACCCACAAAACGTTCAATTCAAAATTTGTCCTGATTATAAGACGTGCAGGGACAAAGAGAGTTGAGACTGAGAGAATAGCCAACCAAGGAGAGGCTCAACTTGAGACCCATCCCATGGGCAAGAATCATTTTCTATCACTATTAATGATACTCTTTTATGCATGCAGACAGGAGCCTAGCGTAGCTGCCTTCAGAGAGGCTTCACCCAGCAGCTGACCAAAACCAGATTCAGAGCCCTACAGAGTGTATTAGATGGAGCTCGGGAGTCTTGTGGAAGAGTTGCGTGATGGATAGAGGGACCAGGAAGGAATAAGGATGCCACAAGAAGAACCAACAGAGTCAACTAAGCTGGACTCTTGGGAGCTCTTAGAGATTGAAACACCGACCAAAGAGCGTGAGTGAGCTGGACTTCGGCCCCACAAACATATGTAGCAGAAGTGCAGCTTGGTCTTCACGTGGATCCCCAACAACTGGAGCAGGGGCTGTCCTTGACTCTGCTGCCTGCCTATAGATCCTGTTTCCCTAACTCGACTGCCTTATCTGGCCACAGTGGGAGAGCATGTGCCTAATCCTGCAGTATCTCGATGTGCCAGGGTTGGCACTCAGGAGAACCTTCTGGACAAGGGGACGGGGAAATAGAGTATGTGAGGAGGGGACTGAGCATAGAAGGGCTGAGATCAGGATATAAAGTAAATAAATAAATACATTAGCAGGAAAGAATAAAATTTAGAACAAGTTAAATAGATGTCTCAGTGGTTCAGATCACCTCCTGCTCTTCCAAAAGACATGAACTCTGGTGCCGGCACAAGTCAGATGGTTCACAAGTGTCTGTATCTCAAATTTGTTGGAAGGAGTTGATCTCCCTCTCTGTTCTGGCCTCCACTCACACACACACACACACAGAGAGAGAGAGAGAGAGAGAGAGAGAGAGAGAGAGAGAGAACACTCTCACAAGATACAAGTGCACATATAAATAATAAAATAGAAATAAGTACTTTAAGTTAAATTTTTTTAAAAGAAAATCTAACTTGCTTTTGAAAATAGTAGAAAAACAGAACTGAAAAATAATTTGCTTTTTGCTTATAGTTCAATTGCTAATTGCATTTTAATTAGTTATCTCCCCTGACTAGTCTCCTTGAGAAAATAATGGGATTAGAATAGATAACGTCTTCATGGTTGTGAAAGCTATATAGCCTGTGAATCACTTTAGAGTCTGATTTAAAATGGTCAATTGTAATATTCGTTTTTTGGTGGAGACCTGGTTTCTTACAACTTTGAAGTGGACAGTCACAAAGACTATAGGAAAGAAACTCATAGAAAAACAGAGAATAAACTAGTTTGTTCATGTGTTGTTTGTTGTGTTTTTGTTTGTCTCTCTTGCATTGGGGTAGAGGTTCAGAATGATTGTCAGGTACTTAATACATATGCATATGCATATATCATATATATAACATATACATACAAACACATATATATATATATATACATATATGCATATACACAGGTATGTGTGTATATATATTGCTCAAAGCCTCCTCATAGCCAGCTCCTGCTAATTGTCCAAGAAGAAGAGAACTATGTCTCTTGTCTCTCCCATGCTTTATGACAAGCTACATGGGGTACATTATGAACTATTATAAAAATGTAGAGAGTAGTATCAGCTGACCAATTTCTATAAACACCACGTCTACTTGAATGAAACTTTCTTCTTCCCTGGTGCCCATAAGCTGTACCACATCCCTCCCTCTAAGGGTAGAGTGAAGGCAGTTACTTCTCATAGCCAAGGGAAGGGGCATGGTCCTGGGTATAAACTTTTATGAACTCAGGAGTGAGACAGCAGCTCAAGGAGGGTCGTCAAACAACCACCTATATATAGTATTAAAGTAGAGATGTGATGGAAGACAAATTAATAGGAGTCATAAATGCCCTTCGCATGAGAAAGAAATGGATCTGGTCACATGGCGGTCATTCACTTTAACACAAATGCTTCACAAACCTTCCCTCCTGAGACTGCCAAAACAGACAATATTCTATAAAAAGGAACAAATTCCTAATTAGGGGATGAATATATTTACGTACCTTACTCCACAAAGAAGTGGTTAAAGGAGTAATGGAAAATATGGAAACGTAGTGTACCGTCTAGTCTCTCAAAGCTATTTACTTTCCCATGGCCTCTTCCAGAGGTAAATACTACTAACCCAAGAATCAGTGGGACAGTTAATACAATTTTAAAGACCCGAGTTGCATAAGAAGTGAATAGTAGTCTACCATTTCACATTGTCCAGAGAATAGCATATAGCTAACAAATGTTACCAGGTTGCCACAGGTCTCAGTGAAACTGGAGCTCATGAAAACGAAGTGGGGACACTCCCAACCCCTTTAATAGCCTGATACATGCTATCTCTTCATTGCTCATATCTCTTCCTCTCCCTCCACTGCTCTCTCTCTCTCTCTCTCTCTCTCTCTCTCTCTCTCTCTTTCTCTCTCTCTCTCTCTCTGCTTCTTTCTCAATCTCTAGTTTCTTCCCACTTCCCTTAAAGAAATACTTAACTTATATTTCTAATGAGCCTCAGGAAACTCACTAGGGCTGTGCCTGAACATTGCCTGTAATTTACTGTGAGTTATGTTTCAATTACCTCCATATTATGGTATACTGGTAAGGGCAGGCATTATGTCATGTCAGGAATACAGGCAAGAGAAAATATGGACGCCCCCATTACAGCCAGTGATGGAGCAGTTTTAATAATATTGGGGGAAAATGGAACATAAATGCTTTTCATCTGCTCCATTACCACACATTAGCAACAGCCTGCACCAGAGTGTGCAGGAAAGGCTGAAGGACAGAAGGGGTTGCAGGGACACTGGCTACTTGCCTTGGCTCTCTGCATTTGGAGAGAGGCAGAGGGAGTCCCAGGAAGTGTTTACTTCCTCTCTAAATAATAACCTTATGAAAGATATAAAGCACAAACTTTTAAAAGAAAACCAGAATCTAATTCTGACTTTTTCCTGTGAGGATAAGTCTTACTTGTTCTTTCCTTCCGGTTCTCTTCCCTCTCCCTCTCTCTCTCTCTCTCCCTCTTCTCCTCCCTCTCCCTCATGTGCCCTGCCTCTTTATTTTCTTGACACAAATAGCAGTCATTGCTCAAAGAATGTGCGAATTAGGCTGCTTTGTAATTCAAACCTTTTATTCAGGTTACTCGATATGTACTAGGGAGGAAAATGCCATTGACTAAATGGCTGTATTATGGATGTTTCCAGCTGCACACGGGAGGGTGAGTTCTCCCCACACAAACCTCCCCAAGCCCTGACTCCATTTAGCACTTAGGATGGAATTTGGCTAATGCTAATTCCCACCTCTTTCTTTCTTTCAAATATGGGAGGGGGAGAGCATAAATAGATGTTTTCCTTGGGTGTGATTGGTGCTTTTTAAAGAGAGGAAGTGGCACACAGGAGCAGCCTCAGCCAGGAGATGATCTGGATGATGTTCACTTTGAGGATTGGAAGAGTGCAAGCGGTGAGAGCTCCTGCAACACAGTAAGAAGGATGAGGATGCCTGGCCTTGACGCATTCAACAGCTGCTTCACTTTGTTCAGTTAGAACAGATACAGTCAGGAGTGCCTCATATTTTATGAAGGAGGGACAGGCCCAGCAACTGAAAAAATACACAGATGGTCTAATTTCTCTTTAATCATAATGGTGGTGTAAGCCTAAGCTAAAGGGAGACTACATAAAGCACAACAACATGCTCAGAAAACACTTCTGAATTACAGAGAATTTTAAGCCGACTTTGGAGATGATATAGATAAAAGAAAGATGATTTGCTGTGGGTTTTATGATCTCTTTTGTTGCTTCTAGATATAATTTGGACGCACTAGGAAAGATCAACATTTTTCCTTTAATATAAAAGATGCCTCTATTATTAGTTCATTAAACATTCTACTATGCAGTGATAAACAGAATCATTTTACTCCATATGAAATGAAGGTATCTAGTGAGTAAGTTGGAAGAGCTCAATACTCTACGGAATTGTACATCTACTGGGAGAAGCACACATTTCACAATATTTGAGTGCCTTCATGTTGTGATGCATGATGGGAAAGAAAATGTGAGAGTATTAGAAGATTAAGACCAGATTGGAAAGTCTTCAGAGAAATCAGGATTAAGCTGAGTGAGTCAATACTCATCCCTTGTTCTCTGAATTTGTGTTGTTGTTGTTGTTGTTGTTGTTGTTGTTGTTGTTGTCGTCATTGTCAAATATTCTTGGGAAATACTTTTAATTATTGCAGGATGTGTCTTTTAAATAAAACGAGATGTTTGTTTATGATTTCTATAACATGTTTCTGACTCTTCATTTTGGGTTGTTGGAATTGTCTCTAATTATTCATATTCACAA
>JADRCD010238869.1:20416-35416 GCA_019843815.1 Montemys delectorum
TTTTTTCTCATCTTGATATTTGTCTCATAATTACATTTCTGCATAAACAAAAGAATTCTTTTTATTTGCCTTTTGATCCGTTTATCAAAAACTATTGATTTTTTTCTTGTTGTATTTCTCTTTCATGACTTTTATCTGAGAAAATACTTTGTCTGAAGATCCACTAAGTGTTCGCCAATGTTTTCTGCTCTTTTTGTTGTTTTTGTTTTTCTAAGCTTCACTTTTATAACTCATCTGAAATTCATTTCAATGTAAATGAGAGAAAAATAAATTAGTGTTCCTCACAAAGTTAAAACAATTCCTGAATTGCCCATAGCTCCTCTTTTGTTTTATAATGTACTATTTGTCAAATACCAAGTATCTAAATATACTAGAATTTATTCCAAGGTTACAAGTTCTATTGATCTGTCTGTAAATATTTATAACAAATGATTCAAAATTGCTTTAGTGGTATAATCAATTTTAATATCCAGTAGGGGAAAAATCCTCCTCTCATCTTCCAATTTCTCTTCGCTGTATCCTACCAGACTGGAGATGAATTTTAGAATTATTTTGTCAAATCTCTATAACAGAAAAATTAATAGACAGAAGAGATCCCAATTGCCTGACAATTCAAACTTGCAAATTTGACCAAATTGATGCTAAATGTTCCTTATAAAATGTACTTAGAACTCCCCAATCCAATGCTTTCTTTCTGGGTCAATTTAAAACTTAGGCAGAAGAGTGAAAACTTAAATTTCCTGAACCAAAACCCAGGGATAGCAGCCTGCTTTTTCTACTATGATGTGTCCTATCTGTGGCTTATGAATGTCAAGCGTTTTACAAGTTCGTAGCTTTTACTCATTAAAATACCTTTCTCTGTGTGCTCAGGTGGTATTTAATATTCTCTTGGTCATTATTGTTGAGATCTGATCTGTGGGAGAAATACATGCACCAGATAAATTTGGTTTAAGCATTAATTGTGATTCTACTAGCTGTGGCTTCAATGTTCACAGATTGAATATGCATACACATATTTATATACACACACATACACATACATACAAACACATACACACACACACACACACACACACACACACACACAATTAAAATAACCTAAAATGTATGACTAAAAGTCATTGGGAACTTCACTTGCGTATCTTTTAGAGTAGTGATTTGGTATTAACTATTTCTACATAAATCACAACATCTGCAAATAATTAAAACTGACCACATTTTATAAATATTGCTTTAAAGCTATATATTGGCTTGAGAAAGATACAGACCAACAAATAAATGGTATTTAGAAGTATCTTGTTTTTTTACTTATAAACAAATTTTATTATTCCCATTTTCAAGCATTATATTGCCAGCAGCAGCAGCATCTTCATCATCGTCATCATCTTGCAGCTAGCCCAACTGCTCACTGCCTATAGTTTATTTTTTATGTTTCTGTTGTAAATATAATTTTTTACTTATATGTTAGAATGCTATTTTGGTTTTCAGAGGTTATTTTGAGTCTACTCTCTTTGCCAAAACTCATTAATTTTTGTAAAACTTTATCTTTCTAGTTTCTTCAGAACTTAAAGGAATCAACTCTGGGACTGGCCTGGAAGCCTCCTCCCTGGCTCTAGCTGTCACGGTAAGGTAAGATGTTAGATAACCTACCAAAAGAGAAAAGCAATCAGTAGTCCTACCCAAATGTAAGGTGTATAAACCACAAGATGACCAAGGCACAGTAGCAGCATTTATATTTTGGGTGTTGTAGTTGTCACTTAATCCTGCTCAAATGGGCCTGGCAGTGGTGAATTCCTTGCTGACCTGCCGCATGTTCTGGGTTCCTGAATGAAACACTAACATGTGCGCGCGCGCGCGCGCGCGCACACACACACACACACACACACACACACACACACTCCACATACTTATATTTTAATATGCTTTAAACAGCTCAATGGCTGAACCACTCCCAAACCCCCACATGGCTAATACCTCCCCTCTGATATTCCTAAATTATTACTTACTAAAAATCTATATTGCATCTTTGTTGCCCTAGACCCAATAGGGTGGGGGAGGGCGAGGTGCTGGGTCTGCTTTTCCCTGGTTCTTACATGATTGGTATGCTTTCTCTTCTACACCTCTCAGATCTAGGTCTTTCTCCTTTCCAGACACGATGGTTCCTCTCCTTTTCCTTAGTTTCCCTTGTCCACAAATCCTAAAGTCTCACCTCTGTCTCCCTGCCCAGCCATTGGCCGCGGACAACTTTAACTACCAATCAAAACCAACTGGGTGCAGAGACCCTCGGCGTGTTACATGTCTATTCTTGTATAATTTTGGGACCCAATTAGCATAATGTAGGCATTAGACCAAATCCAATAGCCATGTAATTGTTTTAAAGCCCTGTTCAATAGGTGGGAATTCGTGTCTGGTAGGTACTTCAGGTCTTACAACCATCCCCATTGGAGATCCCACTACTGCCACTTTTGCTAAACCAGTTTCACTTCTAATTCATTCTAGATGCTTAATCCTGTGCCCATAAATAAGTACAGCTCGTACTCATCATCACAGAAGGTTCTTTTTGTATTCCATGGAAACCGTTACAAAATGACAGCTCGTTAAAGGTCAATGAGAGGGAGAACCAGTCTTCCCAAAGGGAAACTCCCGGTAAGTTACCCAGTACCAAGTGGTCATCCCTGAACAAAACAGACATCGGGGCAAAACTAAAAGGACTCAGAACACTGTATGACACATACATATGTGTACATATATGGCCATATATGAAACAAGGGCAGTTAACAAACTCATGAATTTGAAAGGGAGTGAGGCACATGGAAGTACCAGAGAGAAGAAAGAGAGGAGTGGAAATGATATAAATATAGTACTCACATATGAAATTCTTTTCGTTGTTTTTTGTTTGTTTATTTGTTTGTTTTGTTTTGTTTTTTTCCGAGACAGAGTTTCTCTGGGTAGCCCTGGCTGTCCTGGAACTAACTTACTCTGTAGATCAGGCTGGCCTCAAACTCAGAAATTCACCTGCCTCTGCCTCCCAACTGCTGGGATTAGATTAAAGGCGTGTGCCACCACTGCCCAGCCATGAAATTCTTTATTTAAAAAAAAAAATATTTTCATGGATAATTTTAAATAATACTTGTAATTTAATTCCTAAAAGTTTTACTTATTTTTCCTAGGTTTTCACTTTCAACTACTGAAAAAAAAAAGCACTTTTAGAATAAACAACTTTACATTTTCTTGAATAAAGGGTTAATTTCTAAGGTTTTGTCATTAAATATAAAACCGGATCATGATTCTCTGACTTAGAAATGTTCTCTAAGAGCTGCAATGTAATGGGTGTTGAATAGAATCAAAACATGCTTAATATTTCATGAGATAATTATTTTCACTTGCTTAATCCAATTAATAAATTTCTTAACATTAATTTACTATTATAATCTAATATTAAATCTTGCATTTTGATTATATTTTAGTTATATAGGGATTAAACTTGCTCATGGCTTATTCTTAAAATTGTTTTTCTATGTAAATGAGATTAGTTAGATAAAGCCAAAGAGAAATAACTACTTGGTTTACACATAGGAAATATGCGTTTATATGTTATTCTATTTCTGTTGGTATTGCTCAGTTTTTCTCTCTGAAATTAATAATTTTAATGTTTTTTACATATTTTTAGTTTCCTAAATCTTTGAAAACCATTCTACATAAAGAATTTAAACCCATTATTTAAAATATGCAATCTATAATAAAATTTCAATTTTTAATAAAAATTTTAATCTTCCTAGGATTCTCATGGAAAATTTTGATAATTTTGAAATGAGCTGGCATTTACCATGATGATAACCAGGGATCGGTAGGAATAAAAACAAATTAAAACATACTAGGAAATGTTACAATTAAAATACAACTTCAAAAATAAACAGAAAAAGGAGACTGTTTCCAAGGAAAAGATTTAGAGACGCGACAGAGGGATTTTCCAGGAAGCAATTAAAATTTGCCACAAAGACGTGAGCAAAAACCAAACAGCGCAAGATTTTACGGTTCTGATGAAGACGCAGCTTATGTAAAAAAAGAGATCTCCATGTTGACAAGTACGAGTGTATTTGTGATGATGTGCAGACAGGATATTTGAAGATGCTCCTGCCTCCACAATCTAGAAAAAGTTTCCTTCTTTGGGGCCCTGATGTATGAGAGGCCAGCATTAAACATCACAAGTTCATTCAATAGAAAATGTGTATGGTTTGCACTCACTGATAAGTGGATATTAGCCAAGAAGCTCGGAATATTCAAGATACAATTCACAAACCACGTGACACTCAAGAAGAAGGAAGACCAAAGTATGGACACTTCGGTCCTTCTTAGAAGGAAGAACAAAATACCTCATGGAAGGAGTTACAGAGACAAAGTGTGGAGCAGAGACTGAAAGAAATGACCATCCAGAGACTACCCCACCTGGGGATCCATCCCATATACAGTCACCAAACCCAGACACTATTGTGGATGCCAACAAGTGCTGGCTGACAGAAGCCTGTTACAGCAGTCTCCTGAGAGGCTCTGTCAGTGCCTGACAAATATAGAGGTGGAAGCTCACAGCCAACCATTGGACTAAGCACAGGTTCCCCAATAGAGGAGCTAGGGAAAGGACCCAAGAAGCTGAAGGGGTTTGCAGTCCCATAGGAGGAACAACAATATGAACTAACCAGAACCCCCAGAGCTCCCAGGGACTAAACCACCAACCAAAGAGTACACATCGGGGGACTCATGGCTCAAGCTGCATATGTAGCAGAGGTTGGTCTTGTGGGTCATCAGTGGGAGGAGAGGCCCTTGGTCCTGTGACGGCTCTATGTCCCAGTGTAGGGGAATGCCAGAGCCAGGAAGCAGAAGTGGGTGGGTTGGTGAGCAGGGGGAGGGGAAGGAGATAGGAGATTTTCTGAGGGGAAACCAGGAATGGGGATAACATTTGAAATGTAAGTAAAGAAAATACCTCATAAAATTTTTTTTAAAAAAAGAAAAAGAAAATGTGTGGCCCTTGAAGAAAAATAAATAGGAAATTTCCAGGAGAATTTTATGAGGATATGGGAGAAAATAAGCAAATTTGCTGATTTATTGTTTCAAAATGCACATGCAAAGATAGGAGTGAGTGAGGCTTAAGCTTGAAAAATTAGACTGGAAATTAGGCAGGTCAAAATAAAGTACATGTGTAGGTGCTATTTGAGAAAACAGTTAGGGAAGTTTAGTATTAAAGTAATTTGTTATCAACTTGTTATAGTCATTTGGCAAAAGTTTGGGCAACCGTAAATAAATACCTCAGAAACTAGCCTTTAATTTAGTTCATTCCTAAAGTACTAAGTGTAAGTCTCTTGATATGGAAACCTGGTTGTTTCGTGTTCCACTAAGAACTGAAGAAAACTTAGAATGTTTCTAGCACATACTTTTCAAAGCCTGTTTCAACTTAAAAATCACATATACGTGTGTGTGTGTGTGTGTGTGTGTGTGTGTGTGTGTGTGTGTACACTTCATCTGAACAGCATATCCCCTTTCCTCCATAGGCATCTCAACCAGAATTCTGTATTCCTCAGAGCACTTCTGTGGGGAACTTCTGAAGCCTTTCTTGTTAATTCACAATTACCCCCTTAAGGGAATGGAGGCAGAGCTCCACCCTGTACAGAGTGAAACCAAATCTCCTGTACAGCACACCCCTCTCTAATCTGAGACAATGAAAGACAAGGCAATAATCTACCTCCATCAAATTTCAAACACAGCCATGCTCTACAGAATTTGTGCTTAATTTAATTTGTGGAAAGCCACTGCCAGGTGAGATCATGGTCCCATTGTCTTAACTCAGAAGATCTGGCTGGCAGGCTCAGAACCTATCAGAGTCTGAGAAGATGGCGATCCATGAGTAGAAATAAGAACATCATTTTTTTTTTATTCTGCTTACTTTTCCACCGAGACTTTTTCCCATGGTTTATGCTACTAAGTTCATGTCCCTCTTTATCCTTTCTAACCTACATAGAGATTCTTTCTCAAGTATGCATTGAGGAGACTTGAATAAGATCTCAAGAGAAAATGTGATCCATTCCCTTTCCAACCCAAACCTCTCTAGTAACTCTCTCCCAAGTCTCAATGGTATTAGATAGATAGTCAAGAACTTGGTGACATGATGTGTCCTCGTGGTCTCAAACACAGATTTGAATATATCTCTAACATCAATTCACTATCTTAGCAAATGCTCACAGAATGCTTACCATGTCCTAAGTAATAAGACAGATCATATTCCAGCCAGGAAATAAATAAGAGTGAAAACTTAATACCCAGGATGACATTTAATAATCAGCTGTTTGTTAAAACATAAAGCAAGAAATAAGACAAGAATGATGAAATAGGAAGGTCAATTTTAAACACTATGGGAACGAATGTCTCATTGAGAAGGTATTGTTTGTCAAAAGGTCTTGAGTGGGTGAGAGAATGAATCAGCAGCTATGAAGGAGGATAGTGTGCCAGGTAAAGGAACTAACTTCGACAAAGATTTTGAGGCAAGAAAATATCCAGTGTTCAAAAACTAAAAGGCTGCATATGAGTGGGTTGAACAGTCAGTGGGACATTCATTATGAGGTGTGTGAAGTGGGAGCAGGACCCTTAGACCAGTACACAGACTCTGGCTTTTACTATGAGTAATCTGCAAACCGTTGCATGTTTTGAGGACAGAAGGCACACAATTTGACATATGCCTGAAGAGTTAGTATAAAGGAAGAATACCTTTAAGGTAAAATAATTAGATTTATTTATTCTGAACAATATTTAGAACCTTCTTTGTGCAATAGAATGTGTGGGAGGCAAGACTCAGAAAGTTCTTGCTTTTCAAAGTACTTTGCAATCCTAGGAAGAAATAGGCTAAGCATATGAAAGGCACAGAGCTGCAATTAAATATTACAATCCCAGATTCTTTGTAGAATTATGAAGGAGAGTATTGGGAATCTCAGAATGGTATTGGAAGAAGAGAAGGGATGTAAAGCAAAGGTTTAAAAAATGACAGACTGTGAGCAACAAGCAATGTTCACAATTTCTTTGACATTCATTCTTTCAAAGCCCTTCTTCGTCCCTTGCCCATTAAATTTGGAGTGAAATTAGTGAATATCTTTGATGAATTTGATTATGAGTAAACCAGTAAGAGACTGAATGTAAAACTGCATTATTAAAAAGCAACTATAATCTTTCTGCATCTCCTCCATCTCTAAAGATTGCCATTTCTTGATCTACCCTTGAGACCCATGTAGGGCAGACTCAAAGTTTGGTTCATAGCAGAAACTCTAACCCTTCAGGAAACATTATCTTGCCAGATAGCCTTCCTACAAGGAAAACTGAATCTCTTTTGAAGCTCTTGGACTCAAATATGAAACTGATTTTAAAATGGACTTAAAAGGAAGCTTGGGGCAATTTTATTGAGAAAAGGCAAGCTATAAATTTCAGTAGCTGCTGGGATGCTGGATCTGGATGAGAAAGAGAAAAGCCATGCGCTTTTGAGCTAAGGTTCATGAAAGCCAGGGTGTTAGGCAATGGAGATTGACAATTAGCTGCATGGCAGAAAGGAGAAGAGGAAGCTAGAGAAAGCCCACAGGGTCAAGAAAAACATGCTAAGGTTTCTGACTAGTGTTTGCAAAAAGATGTAATGCCACTTGAGTTAGAATTTAGAAATCAGGAAGGTTTACCACTGCTGTACCAAGCTCTACAAGCAACTGCATTGGGAAAGGGACTTCTGGAAAGTATAAATACATTACCTCATTAAAGGTGTAATTATTCCTCCCATCTCTTTATCATAGTCTCGGGTAAATCATCTTTCTAGAGGGCTGAACTTTTGATAATTGAGAGACACAGCAGTATAAACTCTTAAGGAAGGAAATATTAACGTGAATATTTTAATCTTTGGAGCACATCATGGTATCCTACCTCTACCCAGGGGCATAGATAGAAACTAAATTACATGGCTTTTAACAACAGTAGCTTTCTCTTATTGGGTCTCAAGAGCGTGTTGATAGCACTACCCTTCTCAAATGATATTTTAGATCCAGAGGACAGGCAATTGTGTTTACCTTTTTAAAGCTATTTGAGAAAGAATAAAATCATGAGAAAGGCATCATCTAATCCTTCTTTCTAATCATTGTAACACTCCTCCTCAAAACCTAAAACATAATTGATGAGATGAAATTGGGACAGAAAAAGGTTTAGTATCTCCATCCTTGTTAACTTTGGGCTTTGAAGCTCAATAAAGGGACCAAAATGCATGTATTTAGACTGTAGCAGGACTATCTGACTCTCAAATAACAATAAACAAGATGACAGTTAAATGCAGAAGGTTCAAAGATTAGTATAGCCACTGCTAAGTTTATCATAGATAAGACCCGTTTCTACCATGAAAATTCAGAGATTTAATTCCAAAGCTGTTCATCACAAAATATGATGGTGCCTAGGTGGATGTTAAAAGGCATATCCTCTTGCATGAGCCCAGGAAACTATATAAAAGATAGCAAATCAGACTAGAAACTAGAGCCCCCAAACACTTCAGGAGTTTCTGTCCCCCAGACAGTGTATACCCAAGGATCTCTTCAGCTTCTGAGTAAGAATGAGAATGGAGTGGATTATTTTTCAATATCTGCCCTAAAACTTCCCACATTTCTGTTGCCTATTTTCACCAGCCAGAATGCATGCTCAGAAAGATGTTGGAACATGGCTAAGACACTAGGCAATTTTCAGATTCATAACCCTGAGAAAACATATCATCGTAAAGCTTTCCTATATTAAGATGCTAAGTATACGTATAATTTGTTGCTCAGCGGTAGATTACTATACAAGATATATTAATGAATAGGCTAGAACTGTAAGAAAACAGGGAGAATGTAATGCAAGAATTGACAAGATATATTTGCATATTTAAATGTGAGAAATCTTAGCCTAGTCATTAGTTCAACTCAATTACAAGGAACAAATATATTGGGAGTGCACAAAACGTCTCATGCACTGCTGCCAATGAGTTACAAAGTCTGCCACAGCTCTCAATAGGCGACTCTCTATCTCTCTCTGTTCAGTGAAGTATCTTACAAGGATCTACCATAAAAGCAGAGAATGGTAAATTCTGGGCAGAGAGATAACGTTTGCACTATAGATTTTTCTTTCAGAGACAAACTAACTCTCTCTTTTTGGAAATTTAAAGAATTTTATTTATTTTCCCACCACTTAAAGAATAACAGCTGAAGTGTCAAGGAATATAGATCAATGGAAAATTCTCACCTAGCATGTGTGAAGCTGTGGATCCAATTCCCAGCACCATAAAACACCACACCTACACACACACAAGCACATACACATCACCACTACCACCACCACCACCACCATAACAACAACAACAATAGTATCAAAATCATGCACTAGTCTGTATTAACCACCATTCACGGTAAAGAGACATGTTGTAAAGCAAGTCTGAGGACAGCACTAGTCTATGACTAAACTCATTAATACTTAGGAGATAGTCTGACAATGTGTCTAACTAAGGAAAGACAAGTAGTAGGTTTACCTCTAGTGTCTGTGGTTCGTTAGGTCATGGAACTTTGACTAGGTCTGTAGTTTGGGCTTCCTCCTACAGTTTGGGCTTCAGACACAATCACAAATCATTCAGGTAGTCCCATAACATTTAAGCCACTATTGCAACGGGTAGCACCTCTTGACTGGTAAGTTGACATGCATGGTCCAATCCTGGGCAACCATTGCTGGGTGTTGTCCCCGTACACTCTAGCACTATGAAGGCTATCTAGAATGGAAGAGACTTCTACCTCATGTCCAGTATAGGTCTTCTACTCAGATTCCTCTGCAATGAAGTGTATGGTACCTTTAGCCACAGGGTCTTATAATCCAGTTCTAATGGGCAATTAGGGTCAATGGTATGATCTGTATGCTTTTTCATGGCCAACAACTTCTAGAAAGCTGTTCAACCTCTGACAGTAAAATAGTTATCTAAAACTCATATGTTCTAGGATCTGCTTTATCTACCCATGCATGATGCACCACTCCAAGTCTTTCTTAAGTTATGTTTTTAGTTACCTTATAAGGCAGTGGAATTCCACATAACTTCTTTACGCATTCCTAATTTTGTTTAGCCCTCCATGTGAAGCACATCTCTCCCATACACTATCATCACCCATATTTATACCTTGTCACTTCCATTGTTTCTCCCCTGTATTTTGTAGCCCATGTATAGTCTTTATGTCTCCTTCCTCCTATGTTGCTTCCAGGTCACTACAGTGTTTTCAAGTTAAACAAATGTACCTAAAATTTTGTCTTTTGTGTTATCTCACTCAGCATAATATTTTCTAGTTCCATCAAATAGCCCTGCAAATTTTACTTTTTATTTTTTACTGTGCAATGAAATTTCATTGCGTATATGTACATATTTTATGATCCACTCATCAATTGATATACAACCATGTTGCTTCAGTTTCATAGAAGTTCTGGATACAGAAACAATGAAATTAACAAGCAGCTCTGTCATAGGACATTGGATAATGTGCAGGAGTGGGATAGATGGGCCATATGGTGTTTCTAACCTCTTGGAAACTCCACACTGATATTCAAGATGGCTGTGTTAATTTATACTTTCATCAGCAGTATATCAAAATCCACTTCTGTCTATATCTACACTAGCATATGCTGTCATTTATATTTTTGATGATAGCTGTTCTGACTGAAGGATGGAAGAAGCTTAAAGTAGTTTTAATCTTGAATATCATGACAGCTAAGGATTTGAACATCTTTTAAAGAACTTATTACTCATTTATATCTCTTTTGAGAGCTCTTTGTTCATTTTTAAACTGGATAGTTTTCTTAATGTTGAGTATTTTTAAGGAGTGTGTGTGTGTGTGTGTGTGTGTGTGTGTGTGTGTGTGTGTGTTCTAGACACTAATCTTCTGTCCGTTGTATATCTGGAAAAGGTATTTTTCCCATCCTGTGGTCTACCTTTTCACTCTATTGACATAAGGATTTAGTTTCATGAAACACCATTTGTCAATAGCTGTTCCTAGTTCTTGGGCTACTGCATTCTTATTCAGAAAGTCCTTACCTGTGTCTACAATTTGAAGTGGATTCCTCACTATTTCCTCTAGCAGTTTCAGATAACTGTCTTATGTTGAGGTCAGTAATCCCTTTGGAGTTAAGTTTTATACATGGTTAGTGGTAAGGATCTAGTTACAGTTCTTTTACATGTTGATATCTAGTTTAGTTTACAAGCACCATTTGTTGAAGATGCAGTCATTTTCGAATGTGTAGTTTTGAAACTTTTTAAATAATGTAAATTTAGTTGGACTTTTCGGTCCAATATCACACGGCTTTTATTATAGTAATTAAGTATACTGATACCCTTTCTGTCTCCTGCAGTATATATTCTTTAAGATTTTGATATTATTTATCGTGTATGTTTGTGTGTGTATGTGTGTGTGTGTGTGTGTGTGTGTGTGTGTGTGTGTTTACACCTACAGATAAGTGCAGTTTTTTTACTCCTCCTCAAGGAAAATGCTTACTGCAAACTGCAAAGGTGGAGAGTACTACAGAGAACTACAACCAATCAAATGCACAGTTTTGGAGCTTAGTCTCAACGGATATGTCTATGAAACATTCTCACACCTAACCTTCAGGAACATTGTAGAATAAGAAACAGAAAGATTTTTTTTTTCTCTGAGATGGTGCCTTCTGGTGATATCAGAAATTATACTCATAAACTGGATGAAACCAGTGAACAAGACAAGCTCAACTGGGAAAAGCCTTGAGACCTCAACTCTACACAAAAACCACAGACTACAGGAAGCCTGGAAGCTGGGGAGATGGCCATCACCAGGAAAGAGCACATCAAAAGAGCACAATTGAAGCACACTGGTTCAGGAACAAACAGCCCTGAAAACATACATGTAAGTAACATTATATGGACTGAGCAGCTTATATTTAGATATATTTGTGTATACAAATACGTGTATGTGATAACAGTACAAAGAGAGGTCAAAAATTTAAAGGAGAGAGGCAAGAAGTGCATGGGAGAGCTTGGAGGAAGAAAAGGAGAGAAATGTTTTAGCCAATTATCTTAAAAGTAAAAATTAAGATGATTTTTACTTACCATTTTATGAGTGTGTGTGTGTGTGTGTGTGTGTGTGTGTGAGTGAGTGCACATCAGCATATAATAAAATGCATGGTGAGCTCAGAGGGCAACTGTTTGGAGTCCTTCTCTCTCTTTCACTTGGATCTAGGGCTCAAAGTCAGGACACACGGTTACTTGATATACACTCTTGCCTGTTGAGTGTATTTGACCAGCCCCTGCAGCATCTTTTTCTTCAGGATTACTTTGTTCTTCCTTATAATTTTTTGTTTCCATGTACATTTTAAGGCTAATGTCTATGTCTGTGAAGAATGGCCCAAAAATTTTTATTGATATCGCACTGAACTTATAAATTGCTTTTATGTAGGATGATTAATTTCACAACAGTAATTATTCTGATCCATGAGTAAGGGAAAGGCTTCTAACTTCCACTGTCTCCCTCAATTTCTTTTCACAACGCTTAATGTTTTCATTAAAAATATCTTTCTTGTCTTGGTTAGGTTTATTACCAGGTATTTTTATCTTCTGTGGTTGTTGTCAGTAGGGTTAGTCTCTGATTTCTTTCTCTGTATGTTAGTCATTGTTATGTAAAAAGGCTACTGATTTTGGGGTAAGTTTTTTGTAACATGTCATTTTGCTGAAAGTGCTTAATCTTTAAGAGATTTTGGTAGAGGTTTTAAGGTTTCTTGTGTATTAAATTATATAATATTGATTTCACTTTCATAGGTCATATACATTTAAATTAGATTTTTCTATTTAGTAAAATACAAGTCTTGGGGGAATGTCCTTAGGATTTTCTGATTGCATTTGTATATATTGTTATCTCTTTACATCTCGAATTTTATTAATGTGAGTCCCTTTTGACTAAGTTGGTTAAAGTTTGATTCATCTTGTTTATCTTTTCAAAAACATAGCTTTTTGTTGGGTTAATCTTTTTAGTGTTTTGTGATCACTTTTTATATTTTATTAATCTTTTCCATGTTCTTAATTATTTTCCTCTGTGTACTGCTATTGAATTTGGATGTTGTTGGTTTTTTTCAGTATTTTTCAGGTATATGTTCCAAGGTCCAAATATATATCATTAAATTATTTGTTTGCATTCTCCAATTTTCGATGCAGGCATTTAAGGATATAAACTTCCACAATAGGATGGCCATCACCGTGTTTATATCGATTGTGGTATGTTGTACTTTCACTTCTATTCCATTCTAGAAATATTTTTAAATTTATTTCTCAGTTTCTTCATTCTATGGTATCACTTCCTCTACATCAATTTGCCTGGTTTCTGTAGTTTCTCTTGCTGTTGATCTCTATCTTTACTTCATTTTGTTCAGATAGAATAAAATGCATTTTTTTCTATTTTTATGTATGCTTTAAGACTTGCTTTGTCCCAATATATAGTCTATTTTGAAGAAAGTTTTGTTGGTTCTTGAGAATTTTTTTTTTTTAGTGTTAAGGTGGAACAGCCTTTAAACATGTTAGATATGCATGAAGTATGTTATTGCCTGTCTCCCGTGTTTCTCTGTTTGTTTGTTCATTTATTTATTCATTCATTCATTCATTCATTCATTCATTTTGGTCTGGAAAACCTCTAAAGCAGAGACAGAGAATTTGAAGTCACCCACTATTATGAAACTCAAATTAATCTGTATATTAATATAAATTTTAATTTGTGCAATTAGATATTCCTTTGTTTGCTAGAATGGTGATATCTTCTTCATGGACTGCTCTTGAATTATAATACAACCTTTTCTTTCCATTAGCTTTAGCTTAAGCCTATTTTGTCAGATATTTGAATAACTATGCCTGCTTCAGTCCTGGTTGCATTTGCTTGGAATACATTCTTCCAGCCCATCATTCTAAGATGGCCTTGTTGATGGTAAGTTGTGCTTCTTGAAGACAACAAAAGCTTTGATCTCATCTGCTTATCCAGTCTGGCTGTCCATCTTGTTTTAATGGGTAATTGAAATTATTACTATTTAGAGTTACTATTAAAGGACATGCATTAATTCTGTCTTGATATTATTATTTTCCCTTTTGGCCTCTTAGTGTTTTTCCTTCTCTTCAGGGAAATACCCCTCCAGTATCCTCTCCAGTAGTACATAGTGGGCATAAATTCCTTTAATCATGTGAATTTTTATTTATCCTTTAATTAAGATGAACAGTACTGTTGTGTGTGATGGTTTGTGTTGACAGTTGTGATCTTCAGAACTTAGAATGCAGCTTTCCAAGCCCTCTTTTTTTATTCTATATTTTCTTTATTTACATTTCAAATGTTACCCCCTTTCCCAGTTTCCCTCCCTCCCAGAAACACCCTATCCCATCCTCCCTACCCATTTCTTTGAGGGTGTTTCTCCACCCACCCACCCGCTCCCACCTCCTCGCCATTGATTCCCCTAGTGGGGCATCTATCAAGCCTTCATAGGACCAAAGACCTCTCCTTTCATTGGTGCATGACAAGGCCGTCCTCTGCTGCATATGCAGCTGGAGCCATGTGTATTCCTTTGTTGATGGCTTCGTCCCAGGGAGTTCTGGTTGGTTGATATTGTCGTTCTTCAGTCCTTTCTCTAACTCCTCTATTAGGGACCCAGCGCTCAGTCCAATGGTTAGATGCTAACATCTCCCTCTGTATTTGTAAGGCTTCGGCAGGGCCCTCTTTATTTAACAGTTCCTATCAAAAGATCATCTGCTATCGTGAGGTACCAGCTTTTGTACATGTGACTTTGCATCAACATTTCCCTGACTGAATCCTGATTCTGGTAACGTCACTTGTACTCTCCATACCTAGACACCCTACACCTGGATAGGTCTGGTCCACTTCCAACTTCCACAAACATCTGCTGCCATATACTGTGGGCCAGACATATCTGTGGGCC
>JADRCD010238870.1:11719-23770 GCA_019843815.1 Montemys delectorum
TGTGCAGAGCCTTCAGGGAACCCATGGCAGCTCAAATCACCTCTCACCATCCTATGTGTTCCCCAAGATCTATTGAACTCAAGTCTTTAGGCCTAACAGCCACAGCCTATACTAGCTAAGCAACTGTCTTGCTGAGCTATATCGGTCACTTTTTGGAAAAGATTAATATGCTAAGAAATCATATGCTTGCTCTCTTGCTATACACTTAATACTTACGTATGCATGTAGTCATCTATTTACTTCTGTGGGACTGAGGACAGGACCCAGAGCTGCTCATTGCTAGGCACATGCTCTACCACTGAACTATATCCCTACCCCATCCCCTAATATATTCACATTTCTCTTTTGTGTTTGAGATGGGTCTCACTTTACAGGCTACTTTAAAATTCACTGGGTAACCCAGGCTGGCTTTGAAGTCACGGCAAGCCTCCTGTCTCAGCCTCCCAAGTGTTAAAGTTAGAGGCATGCACCACTACATCACAGCTTCAAACTATTATTCTCTTTATTTCTTAAGGTGAAACATTTTTAAAAAGCAAATACCTTTTTGGTTTTTTTTTTTTTTTACAAGTTACCCTGAGTTTATGCATGTGTTTTAATATATTTTATGTATCATATACACTTACATTTATAGGAAATATATGGAACTGTTTTGTCTGACATTTCCTGCGTCATTCCGCACCATTTCCTTTGTGTTCTGCCTCTGCTGATTCCTGGTTCCTCTACTGTATTTATATACATCACATTGTATTTATGTACCCAAGTGACCATATTTCTGCCTTGATGTGGATGTCCCAGGTCACAGGCTGTGCATATTTTTGATACTATCTGAAACTGTTCAGCTGTCTGCTGGGCAGATTTATGTGTGTACAGCTGGGAAGCTGCCTTCTTGTCCCCACCACCTCCCTTGGGAACAGCTTTCCATCCATACAGCGGTGACACCACTCGGATTGCAGTTTCCCTGGCTGATTAGAGCAGAGTCACACCTTCAGGGTCCTGTTCTCGGGACATGACTTTCATGGTTTCCCCCCACACACACACCCAACTCTAGAGCTGAGGGCCACGTCCACCCTCCTGACTGTGTCCAAATTCTCAGGGTCACCTCAAATGGAAAGGAGGCACATCCTTGCACTAGGTGGGCATACAGAGTAGCTGTATAAAACACAATTGTCTGGGTGTGTGGTTTCCCCCTCCCCAAGGCCTGGGAAAGAGCCAAATGTTGGGTGGGGGAGGGGCCCAAACTTCTTTTCATTCTGTAGTTATTGAAGGAGTCTGGCTCCTCTACATGTGATTCCATTGGGCCAGGCTTTGCTTTCTGCTGTGTACCTTTGACCACCCCCAGGAAGTGGCTCATTCGTCATGAAAACCACCCAGAAAGTCGCTGGGGCCTGCATCTCAGTTACCAGGTGCAGTGCCTACTCCATGGCCCCTTTCCCACTCTCTCAGCCCCCTTCCCCCACTGCAGGCTTACTATTGCAATGGCTGCAGAATATAACACTTCTCTAGCTGGTTGTCTCATGCAGTGCATGGATATTATCAGGGATGTAAGATGGGGGTCTGGGTTACCTCCCTCCAGGTGAGTACCCCTCTCTCCTTGACACGAAGTGTAGAAATAGGAATTACAGCAGGATGCAAATCAGAGACAGCCAGGGCCTCACAGCTCCTTCAGCTCTGTAGACTGGGGCTCCTGCCTCAGGCTGAGGCACAAGTTTGTCTTTGCTGACAAAGACACCTTTCTGGCATTTGAAAGGACAGAGAAATCCATACAAGAAGATGACAGTGGCCAACGCACTCACTGCAAAGATTAAGCAGCTGGCATTAGAGCATATTGGCCTGGGTGTCACTGTAAGAAATCATGGCTATAGTAGCAATTAGAGACAAGAACATTACAGGAGAGGAAACATCCCATTTGACCCCAGCCTTCTCCCTTGACCTCCTCCCCCTGGGGTTTTGGAGGCCACAGTGAGGAGGCTGTCAGTTTCCTTAGTAATTTGCATTCATTTCTCTGTGTATTCATGGAAACCAGGTAGACGCTGCCTCCTGCATACCATCATGATGCTGTGTGTGGTGTAGCTTTTTGTGTGTTTTATGTGCAATGATACACATGGGCCAAGGATTCTTTTTAAAATAAGTGGTGGGGTGGGTGCTGGAGAGGTGGCTTAGAGGTAAAGGGCAACCTACTGATTTTGCAGAGGGCCTGTGCTCAATTTCCCGCACCATACAGCAGCTCACAACCACCTGTAGGTCCAGCTCCAGGAGGTCAGTTGCTCTCTTCTTGCCTCTCCAGGCACGTGTGTGCACGCGGGCAGATATCCTTGTCCCCCAACACACACATAAAATAAAATCTGTAAAATAAAAATTTAAGCAACAATAACATGTACATGTGTAGAGCATGTGTGTGTTTGTGTGTGTTGGTGTGTACATGTATGCTCACACATGCCACAGTCAGAAGAGGCATCCTCTATGCCTTCTATCCTTCTCTTCTCTACCTTACTCTTTTCCAGTCAGAGTCTCTCCTTGAATCTTGAGCTTGCATTCTTTTCGGCTGCACTGGCAAGCAGCAATCCCAGGCCATCCCAGCAATCCCAGCAATCCCAGGCTATCCCAGCAATCCCAGCAATCCCAGCAATCCCCAGCAACCCCAGCAACCCCAGCAACCCCAGCAATCCCAGCAATCCCAGCAATCCCAGCAATCCCAGCAATCCCAGCAATCCCAGCAATCCCAGCAATCCCAGCAATCCCAGCAATCCCCTTGCCTTTACTTGCCCACAGCACTGGGGTTGCAGGATCACACAGGACCATGCCCAGCTTCTTACACTTGTCCTGGGAATCTAATACAGAGCCTCATCGTTGTACAGCCAGTAACATTAACCATTGGGCCACCTTTCCAGCCCCCAAAGGTTTTTAAATTACTATGTAGGGGTTTTATATTTATACGTACCACATTCTATCATATTTTGTTTGTTTTTGTTTTTAAGATTTATTTTATTCATATGAGTATACCATTGCTGTCTTCAGACACAGCAAAAGAAGGCATTGGATTCTATGACAGGTGGCTGTGAGCCACCATGTGGTTGCTGGGAATTGAACTCAGGACCTCTGAAACAGCAGTCAGTATTCTTAACCGCTGAGCCACTGCTCCAGCTCTCTATCATATTTGTATGCACTGCTTTTTAGCTCTGTTTATCTTATTTATATCTTTTATATTATTTATTTATACCTTATATTTTATATATCTGTCCCCCAGACATACACTGAAGCTCGGTAATACATTTTCTCAGGATACTCAGGATTGCTTGAGTATCTAGCCTCCCAAGATGGACTCTGGACCACAAACATTGCTTTCCAGACTGGGAGGGGTCCAGGCGCTTTCCCAGGGGACCAATCTAAGGTAGTGACTCTGCCTCTCTCTGTCCCAGAGAACTTTCTGTGGCCTCACCAGTACAGCACCCACCCACTTCCTAGGTTTGTTTTGTTTTGTTTTGTTTTTTGGTTATTTTCAAGACAGGGTTTCTCTGTGTAGCCTCGGCTGTCCTGGAACTCACTCTGTAGACCAGGCTGGCCTCGAACTCAGAAATCCTCCTGCCTCTGCCTCCCAAGTGCTGGGATTAAAGGCCTGCGCCACCGCCACCCGGCTCACTTCCTAGTTTTAATACCTGAGGATGATTTACAGCCTGTCGTCAGAGTTAGCCAGTGAGTTGTGGTGCTTGGAGGGCTGAGGAGCGTCATTGCTTCCACTGATCATGCCTGTTCATTGTGCCCTCAGCTCTGGGGAAGGCATCTGGTCCAGCCAGGGCTGTGTACTCACAGAAGGAAACCTCACGTATTCAGTGTGCCGCTGCACGCACCTCACCAACTTCGCCATCCTCATGCAAGTGGTCCCGCTGAAGGTGAGTGCTACACGGACCCCACACAGTCCTCAGATCATAGCAGCCATCACCACCCTTGGCACAGATCTATTCTAGCTACAAAGTTACCTCATATCTGCAAGATGGCTGGACACACTGTTATATCTGGGAGACGGCTGAATGCATTGTTAAAGTCTTTGAAAGGCAAGCTGGGGGAGTCTGACATGAATTGGTTCACACAGAAACCTATATTGGTTAAGGGAACATAATGGGGCATGGGACCCAGATCACAAGCCTAGGACTGTCAGCGGGAAGCTGTGAGCTGCCCTGGGAAGATGCTCTGGAGTTGCAGGACAAGCACACTAAGAGCTAGAAGAGAAGGTACCTTGGCTAGTGATGTTACCCTTGGAGGTAACTTCTTAGTGGACAGTTGAGCAAGTGAGCATCCAGGGTGCTGGCTGGGAACCCAAGTGTCACAAAGACCACTCAGAGGGAAGGCACAGGTGCATCCCCAGTCTCACTGTGGGAGTCAGGAGTTCTTACGCCATTGGGGACACTTCAAATGACACCAGGGTAGAGGGTTTTCCTCTAGGCCCTCCACATGCTGGATCATTGAACTGAGAGATGTTCTGCTTGTCTTTGGTCTACCTGGGAGGGCCTGCTAAGCAGTGCAAAGGAGCCCCATTCTCTCCAGAGAGCGGCCACTCATGCCAGGCACTTGTCTCAAGAGAGGTCCGATCTACAAAATCAAAAAGGGAAAAAAAAAATCAGAAGAAGGAAACCCAGACTCATTTATATCATAAATCTGTCACCAGTCAGTATTGGTGACACCAAATTTAGACAGCCCGTGGGTGTCTTCGTGGGAGAAAAATCACATCTATTCATTGCTAGGAAAGGTTGATTTGAAAATGGTTTAAAATTATCCCTGTTTAAAAGGAACAGTCTCATGAACATTAACAAAATTAAGGCAGATCTCACAAGTGAGGCCAAGCCCCGGGCACACTTACAGAATTCATAAGGTGGCACGAATGACTGCATCTCCTGGACACCAAGGCACCTAAGTTCTCCCTTATGGTCTTTTCGTCTGTGGTTCGAGTCTTACCCCATTGTGTTCCCATCTCTTCTACTCTCTGGGAACTCTCTTGACCTTCTTCACTCCTGGTTTCTTTCTTGGAGCTCACTGCTAGAGGCTTCTGTCTTTCCGGTGGAGTGGATGAGGTCTTTCCGTGTCTCAATAGACAGTGAGGCACACCTGTGTAGTAACTTAAATTACTAGACCAATACTAGGAGGGATACCCCTAGCAGACCCTAGGATGATGTCCCAGGAGATGTCAGGATGATGCCCCAGGGAACCCCAGGATGCTAGGAGGGATGCTTTAGGATGATGATCCTAGGAATGTGGTCTAAGGCTGGCCTTGGCCACTCAGCGGGTCCCATTCAAGTCTATGAATTTTAAATGTGAAAGATGTGGTGACCTAATCAGAATTTCATGCTCAGATAGCTTATCTGAAAGTCTCAATTTCTGTTTTTTTTCTTTTTTGTTTTTGTTTTTGTTTTTAAAGTCAAACAGGGCAAGGGGTACAGCTTAGTGATTAAAGCGCTTGTCTTGTATGCATGAGGACCAGAGTTTGGTTCCCACAAACACACATAAACGTTGTGTGGGTGCGGTGGCCCACCTGCCATTCTAGCCTTGGAAGGTGGAGCTGGGAATCCCCAGAGCAAGCTGGCTAGCTAGACTAGCCATATGGGAGAGCTCTGGGTTTGATTGACAGGTCCTGCCTCAATGAATAAGGTAGGAGGGGAGATGGAGGAAGATGTCTGACATCATTCTCATGCATGTGCACACATGTGCAAAGACATGCACACAACATGTATGTGTACACACCCATGTACAAATTAAGTGAATTAAATTCAATTAAAAAGCAGAAGACCTAGCCACTCTGAGCTGAATTTGACCAGGAACAATATTGGAGGGAAGAGAGATGACCCGGCTCCTGCAGGAAGAGGGGGTCATGGGCCCAGCTCATTCCTGTCTGAATCATCTTCCCTGTACCAAGAGTGGTAGATGTTCACCTTCAGTTTGTGCTTTTCATTCTTGTCTATGGAGGAAGGATGGCCTGACCGTCATGCCAACAGGCTCAGATGAAGGAGGAATGAATGGTCTTTGGTCAGAGTGGTACCGCATGCTCCTCGGAGTGGGAACCTCAGCTGGCCTCCTCCAGTCTTCCAGGCACTTCAGGGGCACTGAGTTCGTGGTCACTGACTCAGAGGGATCCAGTCTTGAAGCCAATGTCATTTTTTTGTCTTTTTTTTTTTTTTTATTTCTAAATCTGGCCATGGTGGGAAAGAAAGGGTACAGCACAGCCCGGATACACAATACTGTCCTGAAGCTGGTGTTGAGTGTGTGCATGTGGAGTTCTGTCATGGAACCCCTTTCCACTCAGGGCTATTACACCACCTCTAGTCTGGATTCAAGATAGTGGCAGCTGGATGTGGCCCTGGAGGGGGCCTGTACGTAGGCATGAAGGCAAGGTGTGATGAGGCTGGTGGAACCACTGTTTTGGGGGCCCCAGGAGTGTGGCATAGCCAGAATGATATGGGCGTTTCCTAGGGTTGGAGGAGTCTGTGAGGAATGGGCACAGGCAAGCTCCTTCTACAGGACATTCAGCCTGTGCATGTCAAGCAACCTCCAGGTGATACTTGTGTCCCTGTCCTGGGCTGTGGGTCTACAGGACTCACCCCCCACCTCCACTCAACTGTGTTAGCTGTCGGGACACACAGGGTTCCTCTCTGCTGTGTGCTGTGTGGGTCTGCTGAGCTTCAGCTCTGCCATCTGCAGACCAGATCAGGGCCGCTAGCTCCTGGAGGTCCACAGCCGTTATCAGAAGGAGACCGAGTAGGTACCATTCCATCCGAGAGCCCAGGCTCAGCATCCTCCCTTGAGTCCCTAACCCCAGGTACTCAGCTGAGGGTTCTGTTTCTAAACCATCCTTTGTCCCTTAATCCCCAGCCCCTGGACTCCATGACTGACACAGAATGAGCATGAGGACCTTAGGGATGTCCTGGTTGTGAAGGCTCATGTCAGATTAGGGTGGAGAGAGGAAGATGGGGAACAGGCCTAGCCACACTCTGGGAGTGACATTAAAACATCAGCATTGGGGGTGGCTCAGCTAATAAAACATTTACCATGCAAGTGGGGGTTAGAGCGTGAGTCCCTAGCCACCCATAGAAAAACTGAATGGGCTATCCCTGTTGCCTCCCGCTTCAAGTTCGTTCTCCCTTCCTGTCTCCCATTGTCTCATTATCTCCCTGTGGCAGCCCCTCCTTGTTGGTCACTTCCCAGTAGACATCTTTGCCTCAGGTTCTGGGGAGGCTCCTGGGCCCTCTGGGCCATGGATGTGAGCCTAGGCGATCACATTAGAAAGGACTGTGCGCCGGGCGGTGGTGGCACATTGCCTTTAATCCCAGCACTTGGGAGGCAGAGGCAGGCGGATTTCTGAGTTTGAGGCCAGCCTGGTCTACAGAGTGAGTTCCAGGACAGCCAGGGCTACACAGAGAAACCCTGTCTTGAAAAAAAGAAAAAGAAAAGAAAAGAAAAGAAAAGAAAAGAAAAGAAAAGAAAAGAAAGAAAGAAAGAAAGGAAGGAAGGAAGGAAGGAAGGAAGGACTGTGCAAACTGCTTCTAGGAAAGTCAGGGAGGGAAGGAGAGAGGAGGGACTCTGGGACAGAGCAGATAAAAGGCTACCACGGGAGCTCCACCCTAGGTCCTTACTCTGGGGTCCACCTTCTGACATCAGCTCCTTCAGCTAGACCCAGGATGCCACTGTTGGAACAGAGACGCCTACCATGCCTGTCTTATTCCACACTCTCCAGTAAGAATCAGCCGCTCTGAAACTGTGAAGGGCGGGGGCTCTCCACAAAGTAGGGGCTGTCTGTCTCCTCTGGGATCCTGTTTCAGGAGGAGGCTGCATTCCGAAAGGGGGTCTTGGTGACTAGGTGCAGGGACAGGTTAGATGAGGCAGAGGGAAGTCTCTGACTTACTACAGGATTCCCCCCCCCCCCAAAAAAAAAAATGAAGCAAAGAACTGAGGATGGCCAGCATGGGCAGCTCAGGTTCAAAGGTGGAAGTGTACCATAGCCTGAGTTTTGGTCTGCTTATGGGCAGGGAGCCCCACAGGAGTCCAAGCAACAGCTGGAAGAGGCATAAAGAGGAATTCTTTGTGGACTTTTGTAGAGATTATACACACAGGGCAGAGAGCAAACCAATCCCCCTCACCCCACCCCAGCCACCTCTCTCTCCATCGGTGGTTTCCATCACCACTGACAAGCCTTCCGAGCCTTCAGCAAGCACCTCTTTGTTCTCTGAACAAAGGGTGAAGATTACTCCTTCTTTCTTACAAATGAATCGGTGCATCTTGGAGATTGCTCCAACTAGGTGCATACAGACCAGCCACATTCATGTGTCTCCTCAGGATTCTGACTTCCTTGGGGACCCTGCTTCAGTGGTAGTTGTCTCTCCGGCCGGCCGTTTCAGACAACGGTGAGATGCCACACACACCCCTTCGACTCTCCTTTTGAGTGGCGTAGGTTAGTTAAATCCCCCTGCTGGACCTGAAACCCAGAAAGGTCAAGGTTAAAACCCACCCAGCAACCTGGCCATGCCTCTGAGATGAACTAAGGAACAAGGGGACCTTTGCCAGCAATTACGACTGACTGCCCCGAGTCAGGATCCACCAGCAAGGGGAGAGGGTCCTTATCTCCTGCTGTCTGGTGTGACACGAAGGACTCAGGCCTGAGAACCTATGCCACAGTAGCCCTGTATCTTTGGTCCTTGGATTTCCTACCTCCATTCTTGCTTGGCTTTGTGTCGTAGGCTGATCTTAGTTCCTGACAGCCAGTACAGATGATGGGGAAAGAGTCTATTTTTTTTTTCCCTCTGTGGGCTACAGGCATCTCTCGGGAGAGTGGCTACATCCTGATGTGTCGGCAGTTCCCACCAGAACCCAAGTCCTGGGCTCTGCCCTCTAGCCAGGAAGGTAGCTCCCTGTTATGATTGACAGCTTAGTCGATCCATCTACCTTGAGAAGCCTCTTGGCTTTTGATGGAAGTCCTGAATTTTGTTCACTGTGAAGGGCAGATTTACCTCATTTCCCTGGTAAGTCAGGTGGCTGATGGGAGACAGAGAGACTCCTGGATCCTGGTAGGAAGTGTGTGAGGCCCAGATTCCTTAGCGGACTTTCCTGTGGGGTGACCTGAGCTGCAGAAGACCTAGTCCCGATGTCTAGTTAACTCCACGAGGGGTCATGGAATCTCCATCCTTCCACAGTAGCTGGGATGCCTGTGCCCACCTGTACCTGCATCGTGTATCCAGCTCCATAGGACACGGAACACTGACAGCCTGGGTTCAGCCTCAGTAAGGCCTGTGGTCAGCAAACGATAGAGCTGATTAAAGTGAGGGATAGTGGCCAAGCTCGAGCTGCCCAGCGAACTATGACATCTCTCAAGGCCTGGCTGTATCTGGGCTCTGTCCAGGGCCAGACCTGCTGCATGAGGGAAAGCTCAGCCTCCATCGGAGCTGGGGCACTATCCCATAAAGCCAAAACAAAAACCAACCCCCCCCAAAACAAACAAACAAAACCCCCAAAAAACAAACAAACAAACAAAAACCCAAAAAACAAACAACTCCCCCCCCCCACCAGCAACCAGCTCTAACAGAACAGGGATGGGTACTAGATCCTGGGGCATGGATGGGAACATCAAGTACAGGCTACTGGGTGACATTGGCATGCATGATCTGTTTACATATGCCTTGTATTGCATGAAAGATGGTCTGTCACAACAGATGTCAGTCTAGGTGACCACATGGGTGTCCATTAAGAGACAGTCCCCAAGGGCTTGTGTGTGCCTGCCAGTGAAGGCAAGCACACGCGGTGACTGTCAACTGGGGATTAGCAAGACTGAGGACCAGAGACGGAAGTGATCCTCAGTGGGTCAGCATAATCTCTCACCCAGCACACCGTGTGTAGTCTCCCTAGCTTTATGTCTGTGAGTCTACCGGTACCCGCTTCAAGCCCCTCACTGTTGCTCCTTGCATTTCATAGCCAGAGGAGGCACCTGTCTCTGAACATCCTAGGTCACCCATTCAGACACGGCTGGGAGCATGGCAGTAATACAGGTCAGGTAGTTTAAGTGGGGAAGCCAGGCATATGGTGTAACAACCCGGAGCGCGGGAAATGCCAGCCCTGAAGTCCAGTGTGGTATGGCCCTCTCCCTGTGAAGCAAGGCTTGGAGGTTGGCATCACAAGGTCAGCACTGTGGGCGTATCCACTATAGCACCATCCCAGGCAGGGGATGGGTGGGAAAGCCAGCCTCCCACATCTCCTTCTGTTCCTGCAGCTCACACATGGACACCAGGTGGCGCTGTCGTCCATCAGTTACATTGGCTGCTCTCTGTCAGTTCTCTGCCTGACTGCCACACTGGTCACCTTCGCAGTACTGTCGTGAGTCACCCTCTCCTTGTGTCCCCAGGAAGGAAGTGTCTAACAACTTACTGGAAATATCAGTGCATCTTGTCACTCCAGCCTTTTCTCTGTCTGTCTCTGAAGACCCTGGCGGGGTATGGGGGTGCATCCCAGCCCTGCTAGTAGGGCTACAGATGTGACTATGTGACTGTTCTCTGGCGACTTTCACTCTCATACCTGAGATGCGGGAAAGATGGAAATAGCAGGACCTGTAGGGTAGGGTCACCAGGTTTTAGACATGCCAGAAAGGTCTGGAAAGTCCCACCTTGGCACTTGAGTTCCGGTGGGATCTGAGCCAGGCAAGGGCTAGTAGCACTGCCATCCTTGACTGTGCCCTCTTCAGCAAGCAGTGGTGCTTGGGTTTTGAGGCCAAGTCATGCATAAATGCCTTTGGATGGGGCCCATCAATAACCAAGAAAGCCAAAGAATAAATAAATGCCTTCTCGAGCAGTCTGCCACGCACAAGGAGGCAGTGCAGAGGTGAGCATGTTGGGGTGGGGGTGGGGATGGGGCAGGAAGCTCTCCCCGTTGGTTACCATCCAGGCCTCCATGCAGAGCCCTGCTGGGAATGACTATAAAAGAATGGCAGGTCCTGCAGCCACCCTCCTGTATCCAAGAGGCATCCTTGCTCCCTGCTGCCCTCCATGATACCCATGATGCCATGGGGTGTATCTTCTGCAGGTTCTAATTCAGAATTTCAATTTCAGTTAGCACCCTCCGTCTTCCCCACCCCTTCCCTCACAATGGAGGGGGGTGGTGAAACAGAAGAGGGTCCAGGGAAGTTGGATGAGCCACTGAACTTCCAGGAAGGGCTCAGGCTATACAGGGTGGCCGAGGCTATGAAAGGAACTGGGAGGCTAGGAGGCTAGCCAAGAACAAGCGGGGTCCAAGCAGGGAGCTATGGCATGGGCAGGGGTAGGGGCTATATGAAGATACCCACACGTGCTTTCTCAAAGAGAAGAAGGTAGGAGACTCGAGTGGGGGTGGGTGGGTGGGTAGGATGTTGCGGCTGAGTTCCAGGACTCACACCTGCCTCTCTGTCCTCAGTTCCGTCAGCACCATTCGGAACCAGCGTTACCAGATCCACGCCAACCTGTCCTTCGCTGTCCTGGTGGCCCAGGTCTTGCTGCTAATCAGCTTCAGCATGGAGCCAGGCACAGTGAGTAGTTGCTGATCCTCGGCCTGCAGCTGTCCCTTTGCACCTAGGTGTCTGTCTGTCTCAGGAGACTCAGGGGAGTGGACTTGTTGGAGTCTCTTCTTGAGTCACCGGGCGCTGGGAGTGGGCATAACTGGAGAGTGCGGCAGAGTCACAGGCTGTAGAAGAACTTTGGACTGAGAAACTGAGCCTTGCTTCCCCAGGACGAATATGAGGTCACGGGACTAGAGGTGTCCTGGCAAAAACTCAGCATAGCTCCCGTGTACCCTGTGGTCTCACCCTGCACCTTTGCTTGGTTCCCAGGTCCCGTGCCAGGTGCTGGCTGTCCTCCTGCATTACTTCTTCCTGGCCGCCTTTGCCTGGATGCTGGTGGAGGGGCTGCACCTCTACAGCATGGTGATAAAGGTCTTCGGGTCAGAGGACAGCAAACACCTCTACTACTATGGGATAGGCTGGGGTATGTAG
Organism: Montemys delectorum; assembly: GCA_019843815.1. NCBI lineage: Eukaryota > Metazoa > Chordata > Mammalia > Rodentia > Muridae > Montemys > Montemys delectorum. The sequence continues at coordinate 23,706 of JADRCD010238870.1, forward strand.
CTAGGGGAGGGGCAGAGGGCAAGGATAGGCTGGGGTGTGTGGTAGGGGTGGGGCAGATGGCAGGG